>MU224560.1:1351772-1383840 GCA_018584345.1 Thuja plicata
CCCTTTCTTGTTTTTTTTTTTTTTTTCTTTCTCTAGTGTTTTTTTCCCCGGCGTTGTGTCTTATTTGTTTGCTTCCCGTCTCCCAGACTCCGGTCCCGGAGGTTGCCTTATGTTGGGAACCGGATTTCGGACTCTGGGATTCTTCGTCGTGATGTTCTTAGGGATATCATCTAGAGGGATCCTCGGGCCCAGGGTCCGGAGGTTTTTTCCTATTCAGAGATTGCCGAAAGGAGGAGGATTTCCTTTTACCATGGGTATAAATAAATGTCATCTGTCACTTTCACACTTACCGCGATTAAAACCTTCAAGCACTTAGAGCAAATTAAAGAGCAATTTCAAAGCGATTAACAGAGCATTTGCAGGAAGTTTATGATAATCAACGCTTAACAATCTTCAATCGTTCTCAGGCAAGTGCAAGTGCTTCATGGTGGTGCTTCTGACTGATTGACAACTCGAGCTATTGCAGAGCTCCCGTGGTAACCCTTTCTTTTCTCCACCTTTTACGTTCTCTGGTGTTCCTGTTTTCCCCTCTCTCTAGCTTTCTTTGGTTTTCGTATTGCTTTCATTTGCCTGGTTTTGTTTTGTTTTTCTGTCTTGTTTGGTCCGTTGTCTTCTCGTTTTGCCGCCCATTGGTGGGTCAGCTCTGCCAGAGGGTTGTCCGCCCTGTGCGCAGAGGTTGTCTCTGTAAATAGTGTAAATAGTTGTAGATAGTTGTAGATAAGTTTTTGTCTTGTCTGGTTTTCCCGCGGGCGTCGTCCCATGTTGTATATTCATGTATATATGTATATAGTTGTAATATAGTCCCTATATATCTCCCTATTTCTATGTGTATATCCCTCAGCTCTATGTATATCCTTCTAGGTGGCTTGGCTAGCTGGTCGAGTCACCCCCGTTTCTAGTTTTCTGCCTTTGAACTCGCTTGGAGACAGAAAACCACCCGTTTGAAACTTGGCTCTCGGCCGGTTTCAAACAGGTAGTTTTCTCTCTCCTCCATGAAGTCTGTCAGAACCTCATTTATGTCCCATGCATGCAATCAATTCCAGCCAAGTGGCTTTCCCTTTTCGCGCGTTCGGACAGTTGGCTCCATCGTCATCGCCATCGCATCTATTTAATGCCAACGCACGTGGTGTCCACATGGGTTTGACAACTTGCCTTTTCATACATCCTTGCTAACGGTCACTTCTCTGGGCTTCAGGCCTCTTACCACCATCCATCCCACATCTTTGCTAAGTGCGATAAAATTTCCCAGACCCAGATGTATGATGAAGATCCTAAGTTCACGGTGTGTTTTTCTTTTTGGTTACCTCTACATGATACTAACTTTTCAGGAAGGCAAACACCACGGTGGTAAAATTCCCCAGACCCCAGAATGATTACTTTGATAAACATGTTCTAATCGTCACTTTGTCTCGCAGATTCCCAGAGTCATCTTCCAAACATGTCTGAAGTGTCTGCATCATCTCCTCCCGGAAGTCTGGAATTACCAACCACAACAGAAACCAGGGCATCAGCAAAGTCAAAAATGGAGAAAGCCCTGGAAAAGCTTCCCCTCACCATGAAGTTTGTACAAGATAATGTCATTGTGGGCTCAAATATTGAGTCCAAGGTAAAACTAATGACCGACGCCAACGTCAGAACGTGGGCAGAAATGCAGGCCCTGGTAAAGGTAATGCACATCTAGCGACAGGCTGGAGATCAACTCGTAATTAACGTAAGAGGTTCCAAGATCCTCCGGGCAGCTTGCTTCCCATGCTCCGTGCAATCTCTGGAGCTTATCTTAACACTGGCGGAAAACTACAACTCTTCTGTCCGAGCCGTTATGCTTGTAGCTACAGAACCCACAGAATACCCCACTCCATTGGTGTCCCTTGACCCAGTCACATTCTAGCCAAGCCTAGGTATCTCGCAATTTGATAGAGCCACGGTGGTTACATGGACTGGCACCTTGAAATAGTTTACACAACTAGAGGATGCCACCCAGGTATACATGAATACCCATTGGCTCAAGGCCCCGAAGAGGGACCCAAAGAGAATGAAGATAGAAATCCCCCTCTTTAAATTCAAGGAGAGCATCTAGATGGGGATAATAGCATTAGCCCGGGTATTTGGGTAGCCCTCCGCCTAGGAGTTTTCCAAATGGATGTACTATTTCCTCCTCAGCATCTCCACCAAGGGATAATTCTTTGACTGGGCGACAATAATCTCCAATCACGTTGACTCCCAGTTCCTCCAAGCGAACAGGAAGAAGAAGTTCTATATGTCTTCTTATGTTTTCTGGGCCCTAGCCTAGTAGAGGCCCCACTCTAACGACCTAGTTACAGACAGCGTACTCGGGATTGGCCCGGGACAAAAAGAACTATGGGACCATTTCCCATAGATTCAATGAGAGGCCAGCTTCCCCAGTTTCTGCTGAGTAAATGATTCCTTCATTTACTATCACCTGCTCACACCTACTCGGGACACTAGATACCGCCTATCCACTGAGGTGATGAAGTTAGTCAGTAGTTATGGACACTACTATATCCAGTTCTAGCAGCATACATACATTAGGGTCGTTGGCTTCTCCAGAAAACCCTACTTGTTGCCCAAGCATTGTGGGGACAAGATCGTGCTGCTGGAATATTGCCGACAAATGATGGAGTTGCATGCCTTCTTTGCACTCAAGAAGGTCCCCAACGTCCCATTCCCCGTTACTTGTGGGAACTACATGTGTAGTCTCGCTGTCACAAAGGAGGCAGACAATGAGCTGAAGAGTTACAACTTACAAGAATTTTATCTGGCGCGGAGAAATTTTGATCCACATGGCAGAATTGCAACAGCAATGCCCCAGGCTTCAAAGCCCCATTATATACACATGGAAGACTTCTGGGCAGACTGCCAGGATGATGTGGATGTGCGAAGCAGGCACTATATTAGAATGACAGCCAAAATGATGCAGGAACTGAAGCTCCAGATATTCCCTCTGGGCTTCTCTGACACCGCCCCCACCATAGATCCCTAGTACAAAGAAAAGGGGATTGATAAAATGGTACTACCGGCAATGGTTTGGGCCACCTAGGAGGGGCCCACGATTGAGAAATTCACTCGGGATGTGGTCTAGCGAAGTCACACCTATTTCAAAAGGGTGTGCCCTGGGAGTATGTACCAAGCTCCCCGACCGGTGCCAAAATTAGCACCATAGCCGGTACCTAGATTGACCCCGGGGGCCGGGACTTCTTCACAAGGCGCAGACAAATAAAAGAGAATAGCTACAACCCCTTCTGCGCAAGAAGTCCCTATACAAGAAAAGATCAAGCAATCTATGGCAGCCTCCCAGCAGATGAGGGAACAGTTAATAACGAGGCTAGCCACTCCCCCACTCATGGCCAGACTAATTCATCCCCCTTCCTCCCCGTCTCTGGCAGCCCTAATGGTGAAGGAAACGGGGGTGGATCCTATGGAGGAAAAAACAATTGCCGATGCGGGGCCACCTTTGATTACCCAAAGGAAGAGGAAGCACATAAACTAGGCCAAGGCAGAACTGGTACCAACGCCAAGGGCATCCCTCCCCTGAGAAGTAGAGATCCTTTCTTCTAGTTCCGGGGAACCGCAGAAAGAAGCAGAGCCTGCAGAGGTCCCAGCCAGTCCCCCTCTACAAGAGGAATTTGATGATGTATTTGCAACCGATGAGTTCAGAAATTTGCAAGGGGACAATACACAAGCAGGGACAGAAGTCCCAGAGAAAGAACAAGAAGCTGCAGAACCAGAAGACTTGGAACAAGAACCTGCACAAGAAAAAGAGCAGGAAGCAGAAGAAAAAGAGCCAGAACCAGAGATTATCTCCGGGGCTCAAGCAATGCAAGGTCCGGGAGTGGACCAACTAAAGCCAAGCAAAAAAATGGCATCCGCTGGGGGAACCGGACCTCCAGGAATAACCGTAAACCTAGTCGCCATGTTCCAAGGGCCACTCCCAGGGGAAACCTTCGGGTAGGTTATCACGGCGGCCCAAACTCTAAATCTTGGCCCGATACCTCCCCTACTGCCAACAAAGGAAGAAGCCCTGGCAGAAGAAGAACAAGAAGAAGAAGAGCAGCTTGAAGAAGAAATCCCTGAGGAAGCCTACCAGGGTCCAGATCCAGTGATTGACATACAGGACTAGGCTGAGGAGATGGAGGTTGAAAAGAATGTTGCAGCAGAAGAAGTTGAGGTAGGGAGAGGAACAGATGAATTCCATACCACCAGGGAGAAATAGCCACCGGATACAGGGAAAGAATCAGGAGAACAAACTCTGGCAGGAAGGCCACCCCTCCCCCCTCAGTGGTTGGTTGAGAGAAAGAAGAGAAAAGCTCAGTCTGCTCTGGTAATTCCCCTCTCCCTGGTTGAAATGATGGCCCAAGTTCAGGCCCCGCCGAAGGTGAAGAAAGCCCAGACAGTTCATACTCTGCGAACTAGGCCAGGTGGAGAAACAGTTGTCATTGTGGCAACACCTCCCCCAAACGCCGATGAGGCAACTATAGATCCTGCGGATTACAATGTTGCAGAGGTGTCCCTGGGAAAAAGAGGAAAGCAAGGCGAGGTAGACTTGCTTAAGGAGGCAGCAAGGGCAGTAGAAGCCTAATACGAAAAGGAGGCCTAGAGGCTCAAGGCTGAAAAAGAAAAGAATGCAAATCTTATGGGATTGATTACTAAGCTGGCCAGACCCATCAATGCTGCCCCTCCAAAGACCTCCACATCAGAGGAATTATCACAGAGTGACATAGACTCCCTACAAGTAATGAAAAAGAAGGCCCAAGCAGTAGACGAATGGGTCGCCCTCCAGATAGGAAACACCCAGCGTTTCCTGACATCCACTCTCCCAGACTTATACACGGCCCGGTAGGTCATTCATTAAGAGAAAGTGCTTATTGAGCAGTGGGAGAGTGTCACCAAAAATTACCAAGCATGGAAGGTGGAGCTCGAAGAGCTCCTCACCTTGGGAGAAGATATAATTCTCAAATCTGGAATTCTGGGTGAGGAATCATTTGATTTTGTAAGAACTCAGCACTCCAGACTTGACCTTACATTGGAGGTAACCAAGCAACTGGTAGAGTCTTTGTAGGAAAAGGTAAATGCTATAAAGTATTCTTCTAATTTATACAAGTCTTTTGTGATAAAGGCTTCCGGGGCTGATCCCCTTAGTACAGATACTTATACCCCCAAAGATTCAGTTTTGGGGAGTTTTGATGAAATAATGAAATCCCAGTATCAATTCCTGGAGGAGATAGATGGGGCCTAGATGGCGAAACTAACCAAGAAGATACTTAAGGGTCACGACGCTGCAAGGATGGAAAATGAATTCAAAGTAAATGTTCTGGACCTGGGGGAACAAGTTGAAGTGGCCAAGCATAGAAGGGCCAGCCTAAAAGAGATAGATGAGAATGGCATTTCTCACCTCCTCCAGGCCTTCAACGACAATAAGCAACCTTGAGTTTTCTCCGGAGGCCAGGGAAAAACTCACATTGAGTATTCTTTGTTATTTTTGCGGTGCAAGTTCCCGGATCCCAGAGTCCTGGATCCAACAATTTTGTATTCTTTAAAGTGATCCGTGTCCCGGTCCTCGAGGTCGACCGGTCGCTTTCAGAGGCAGTTAATAAGATTGTCAGAAGATGGTTGGCCACATCAACGGGGCGTTGGCTTGGCAGTTGGTCTTCTAACAGGGTGGTCTTCTCGAGGTGCCACTTAGAGGTACATCTGGCGCATTGGAGACAAGGCACCGCATTTCCCATTTATGAGGCATGTAGCCTCGGTCCCTGAGGGACCTACTTCCCTCTTTCTCCTTCATGGCTCTCTTCTCGAGACTGATTCTTTTGATGTATATTCTTGTCTTATTCTTCTGACATAGCAGACCTATTCCATCTCTAGGTCTTTTGTAGGGTGGCACAGGTAGTACCGGCCCCCGAATATTGTATTTTATTGAAACATAATGTAAATAGGGTTAGGGTTAGAAGAGAGTTGTATAAATAGGCAGATCGACCCATTTCCAAGGGTCGGTGAAATTGATAATTTTGTTGTCCATAGCAATAGCAGAGTATTTTCTCATTTTAGTTGTAGAGATCAATGCTCCATGGTTCTATTCTCAATAGTTAGATGCTCCCTTGGAGCCACCATTGTATCACGCACCAGTGCTTGCTGGAAGGAACATTAACAAAGAAGGAAGAATTCTTGGCAATGATGTTGTTGGCATTTCTATTTCTAAGTTAATGGTATTTCATGTTTTGATGTTCTTTATGTCTTCTACTCTGGTATGTTAAAGTAGATTAATGAACTCTTTATTCTCGCTACTGATAAAATGCTAACTAATGGTTATGTGTTCCTTCGGTATTTAGTGTAGTTTACCAGAGTATTATTGATGTTTCAGACATTTCAACATGACTATAATTAGATGAAATGTTTCTAACCCTGCAGGATCTTTTTCGCTTTATTTGTTAAGTATAGAACGCTCGGGAAAACCCTACTTTGATCGAATGTCCGGAGAGAATGAGTTGAAGAAACCAGCTATCCCCCTCGAAAATAGTCACCTCTCCCAATCGATCCCCACACCGTCATGACCCAACACCCAGGTGCTTGAAGGCCTGGAGGATTTATTTCCCTTGGACAACCTTTGCAGGCAGAGTTGGCCGGTTTCCCCGGAACCCGATGACAACTTATGACTATTGGCGGACCCGGTCAGCAAAACCCCGTCAACAGAAACTGGTGCTAGAAGGAGGGCATGAACTCATCCCCTTCCCAAGATTCTAATTTACACCTTCTGAGGGTTCCCCGAGTTGTAGTTTTAGGAGACAAGCCTTCAGTGGGATTGGATCTTTCTCCCTAGTGAAATTTGAAAGAGTCCTTAGGTCCACCCTAAATCCTGGAAAGTTTGTCAAACTCGAGCCCCCTGCTCAAAAGAAATGGACCTCGAGAATCATACCATCCACTATTATCTAGGGATCTACCATACCCCTAAATACTCAAACTCCCCAGGCAGTCCCAGGAACCAGTACCCAAACCACTATCCAACATATAGTTCCCCCAATGGCTGCATATTTTAGAAACACCGGGTCCCCAATAGGTACTTTTCTGGGTGCAACCAATGATTTACCCTCTCACTTAGAGAAGATCTGCCTGTGATATGAGCACTTAGGCTCACGAACCGCAGAAGAACACTTACAGGCATACAAAGATGCCATGAATCAACACCAAATCCAGCATGAAGATGTTGTGACCCGTATGTTCCCCCTGTCCCTAGGACAAAGTGAGTTGAATTGGTACCTTAACTTGCCTGCCAACTCCATCAACACTTGGTAGGATATGGAGGACGCCTTCTTGGCTGCCTTCCGCATACATGTGGACCCAGCCTGGTCCCACAGCCAGTTCATCTCCATCAGAAAGGAACCTAATGAACCTCTTGCAGCATTCAACCATAGGTTCCAATACGCCCTGAAGCGATGCACGGGCCTTTTTATCCCATCTCCAGACATAACCATACAGACCTATCTTAATGCGATGGACCCTTTCGTTGTCACTCTCCTTTGGAAAACAACCACCGCGGGCGATCGAGACACCTTGGAAAAAGTCTACAACCTAGCCCTAGAGTTGTCCCGCGGTCTCAACAAATCCCCGGGCGGGATTGGGCAGAGCACACCTTTCAACATGATCCTTGGCAGAATTGTGTATGCCAGGGGCTATAACCCCAATCTGACAATAGGCACCCCTTCGATGGCGATTAATCCCCCGCCACCCTTGATAGACCAGCAGGCACGGTACGTTTACCTAACACAGACCCAGATGACACCGGGTCTGGAAGTCTTCCCTTGGAATCAGCCACAGCAGACACAACAGACTCAGACACAACCATCCGGAGTGCCATTCTTCCAGTCGTCCATGACTGGAGAATTATCGCCCTCGACTCTGGATAATACTGCTACCTTCCCAGGAAGCCAACAACAGCAATAGCTGTCATATTGTGACACTAACACTCAGTTGACCGCTGAGGTTGTATCCCTCTGGAAAATGTTGTCCACCTTGACCATGGACATGGGCCAACTGAATGCGGGGTCCTATGCGCCCCAGAATTCAAATTCCCAAAGGGGAAACATTTTCTCCAGCCAACAAAATAATAACGCCGGAGGGAGAAATTTCAACAACGGACCTAGGCCCAATCAGCAGCAATGGAATAACAACACAAACACTGGAGGCCCACCTCGGAACCATAATACCAACCAAAATGGTGCTGGACCATCACGTTTCACGCCAATCATAGACTTCCAGCCCATGACTAACTAATGTAGATTGCATGATACTGGTTCACACAATGAGGTAAATTGTGCCACTTTGGAGAAGGTTATCATGATCTCCCAGCTAGACAGGCAGCAGTGCATGATACTACCCCTCCAGAGCCTCCTGTCCAGGAAACAACCCACAGTGCCTTCACCTGTGACACCATCTTCTTTGGGACTTCCAGAGAAGATGAAGAAGAATCGAAATTGCAGGGATTCTTTGACGAATCCATTTCGCCCTTCGAGGCCAACACTTTTACTAACCCACAGGCTCCATAAGACACTCAGAGTCAGGTTAGTAAAGGACCAGCTTACACTCCCACACCTCCTATCAAAGATACTCCTCCCCAGAATAATGCAATTGATCGACCCGTGCCTCCAAAAGGTCCTAGCTCTAACCAAGAAAAAGATCTCCCGGAGGAAAATCACCAGTTTCTGGGAGGAAGATTTGACATTACGAAGGTGTTAGAATAGACCACCACCTCCATGACCCTGATGGAGGTTTTGTTGAACTGTCCCGAGTAGAAGAAGTCTCTTCTGAAGCTCTTAGGGAACCCAGAAGCTATCAGCCGCCCACCCAAGACCGTCTCATTCAAAGATGCTAATGCGGTTTTCTTCCACAGAAATAGTGAGGACTCTCCCTTCTTACTAGGCCTGAATATAAATGGTAAGAGCATACACAATTGCCTAGTAGATTCCAGAGCTTCAGGTAACATCATGCTCTTGTCCATTTGTCAGAAGCACAGATTCCACCCCACCCCATCTAATGGTGCAGTAATCCATCTCGATAAGATAGCTGTAAAAATGGTGGGGGAATTGAAGAACGTCCGGAAACATCTTATCCAGGACCCCAGGATAGCCAGCATCATTGACATCCAAGTGATGGAATCCCAAAAACTTACGGGATGTTACTAAGTTAGAATTGGTCTAAGTCCTTGAATGGATACTTTTCGACTGACTTCACCCACTTGTGGCTTCCATGGGAAGGAGAATCAAATAAGATCCGGGTCGAAAGCAAACCCCGGATGAAACAGGCCCTTACTGAAGTTGGGAGGGTCAATGAGATCTTTTTCTCTGAGACTTCCCTAGGGATGTACAAACCTTTTGAAATTTTAATATTCAATTTTATCCCTGGAGAAGATCTTGCTGTACTACAGAGAGCCCAAGACCTTGAAGAAAATATGAGGGTTGAAGTCAGCCCTCAAGGTGCCACAACAACCCTAGCCACACTCCTATCCAACACTTGGTGCCGAGTACACTACCAGAAACATTCAAAATTGGAGTGTGGGCCATGTCTCTCAATTGCTAACCGACACCTTGATACCCTCTGGAACAAACAAAATGCAACTGATTCCTCAGGACCCAGTGTCCCTATGGGATGTGCTCCTTTGGTGCCATCTCCCTGGGAATCCCAAATTCAAGAAACTCTGAAGGAAAATTCTACTTTCACGTCGGTAGTCCGGGAGATGCCCCCCAAGCCCCCCAGCAATAATCCAAAAGAAACTCCCCCTCCCCAGCCCTAGATTACAAACAATGACTTATGGACCCTTAAGTTTGATGGATCTCGATCCAAACAAGGTTGTGGGGCCGAAGTAGAATTAATCAACCCGCGAGGGAAGTCCTTCCTCGCATCCTACAGACTGCAGTTTAACTATACAAACAATGTCACGGAGTACGAGGCTTTGGTCCTTGGACTCTTATTCACACTAAGAAAAGGTATCACCTGCCTCTGAGCTCTGGGTGATTTAGAATTGGTTGTTAAACAAGTCCAGAGTCAATACACATGTCATGACAAAAGGCTAGCCACATACCGCAACCAGGCTTGGAGCCTTATCAAAGATTTCAATGCCTTTGGCATTGACCTCATTCCCTAGCGACGAAACTATGTCCCGGATGCCCTTGCCATTTCTGCCAGCACACTTGAGCCAATTGCCGACTCGCGACTCTGAAGATTTTCAGTTGAGATGGTCCCCACCCCCTCCATCCCAGATAATGTCACCCACTTTCAGGTTTTTTAAGACGATCAACACATCCTGGCCTTCATGGCCAACGTTGGTGTATTTAAGGATTAGATAGTGGAGAAACGAGACCATGACGATACTGGGCAGGGTGATGAAGACGATGGGATCATGGACCTGCCCACTAACACCATCCCAAAGGGGATGGTTGCATTGGAATGAATCTTCAACTCGGACCCTTGGGCCCGTGAGAAGGTGTCATCCTCCTCTGAGGGAGAAAAGTTTGAAAAGGTTAACATCGGCCATCCTGGTGAAGAAAAGATCATCCACATCGGTACCTCCTGCTCCCCTGAGGAAAAGGAGAAGATTCTCCCGGTCCTCCAGGAATACATTGATGTGATCACTTGGGGTTATGAAGACTTGAAAATGTATGATACATCCATCATGACCCACACTATTCCCCTGAAACCAGACGCTAAGCCCTTTCGGCAAAAGCAAAGACCAGTCAACCCCCTGATAGAGCCTCTGATCTGTCAAGAGGTAGAAAAACTGCTGTCAGCCTAGATAATCTTCCCAATCTGGCACACTACATGGGTTTCCAACTTGGTTCCTGTCAGGAAGAAGAACGACAAGATCCGCCTTTGCGTGGATTTCTGAAATTTGAACAAGGCATCTAAAAAGGATAATCACCCTCTCCCTTCGTTGGATGAGGTGTTGCAAATAGTAAATAGATCCCAGATGATGTCCTTCTTGGATGGATGTTCAGGATACAACTAGGTCATGGTCAAGTATGAAGACAGAGAGAAAACAGCATTTACCACCAAGTGGGGAAAGTTTGCATATAGAAGAATGCCCTTCGATCTGATCAATGCAGGGGCTACATTTCAAAAGGCCATGGACATTGTGTTTGAGGGCCTTGTAAATCGGTGCATAATCATCTACATGGATGATTTGACTATCTTCTCCTAGGACAGGCGTGATCATCCCGCCCACCTCGCTCAGATCTGCGAGAGATGTCACCGGTATGGAATATCCCTCAACCCCAAGAAGTGCATATTCAGGGTCACCGAGGGGAAGTTGCTCAGGCATATTTTCTCTGAGAAGGGTATATCCATAGACCCTGATAGAGTCGAAGCGTTGCTGAATCTACAGATGTCTGGCAGGAAGAAAGAGATGCAATCCTTTTTTGGAAAGATAAACTTTGTGCGACGGTTCATCACGGGATTCATAGAAATAGTTAAACCACTCAATGAGATGATGAGGAAAGACACCAAGATTGAGTGGAGTCCTGAAGAAAAATGGGCATTCGCCCAGATCAAACAAACCATAACAGAGGCACCGGTCCTAGCTAGTCCAGACTATTCCCTTCCATTTTACATTTACTCATTTGCTTCGCCGCATTCCACTGCGACAGTGTTGACCCAAAAGGTTGAAAGGGAGGAACGACCAATAGCTTTCATGAGTTCCCCCTTCAAGAACTTTGAAGTCCGGTATTCACCACTAGAAAAACAAGCCTTCGCTCTGGTTCGCACCGTGAAGAAATTATGGCATTACATTCTCCGGAGCAAAGTACATGCTATCATCCCAGACCAGGCCATCAAATCTCTGCTGATGCAGAGTGAATTGGGTGAGAGACAAGGGAAATGGATGGCCATCCTCCAGGAATATGACTTAGAAATGCAGCCCATGAAAATAGTCCGAGGCCAGGGACTAAGTCAAACAATGTCAGAAGAGACTCCCCGCATAGAATGCCAAACTTACACAGTGGAGTCCATCACCCAAGACCCGTGGTATACCGATTTGGTATACTTGTTACTAAACAAAAAATGTCCGAAGGGGTTACCTCCCCACAAACACTGCGCCCTATGGATGAAAAGCACACACTTCATAATCAAAAATTCTGCGCTTTATCATAGAAATTTTGAAGGGGTGTACCTCTGGTGTATCGACAAAGACCAAGCTGTAAGAGTGATTGATGAATTTCATGGACAGTTTGGAACTGATCATGGTTCAGCTGACGCCACTGCCCACCAGATCCTTTGGGCCAGATATTATTGGCCCTGTATATTCAAAGACATTTACACTCATGTAAGGAAATGCCATACTTGCCAAACCGCAGTGCATCATGAGCGTAACCCAGCAATGCCTCTACAACCAGTCTACAAGGCTAGACCCTTCGCCCAGTGGGCATTTGACTTCATCCGAGAGATCAACCCCAACTCATCTGTCAACCACCGATACATCCTTACTGCTACTGATTACTGCACTCGGTGGTCTGAAGCTATACCTTGTAAAAATAACACGGTGGACGTAGTTATCAAGTTCTTGGAAGAAAACATCGTCACATAGTTTGGAATGCCCTTCGCTTTAGTATGTGACAATGGTCTGACATTTTCTTCAGTACAGTTGCTCAAATGGACGTACAATCAGAAGATCACATTGAATTTCCCCAGCAACTATTATCCCCAGGGAAATGGCGTTGCTGAATCAACAAACAAAAATCTACTTGAAGTGATTAAACACCTGCTAGAACAGAATCCCCGGGATTGGCACCAAAAATTGAAGTTCGCCCTCTAGGTGGATCACATTCATATCAAAGTTGCACTGGGGACATCCCCATTCCATCTAGTTTATGGCCAGAACCCTATATTCCCAGTCAATTTACAAATCCTAGTTTTACAGTTCATGTAGGAATTCAACAACAGGGACAACATCGTGGAGGTTCAGCTCTTAAACCTGGTGCAGATGGAAGAACAAAGAGACACAGCCCTTGAACATTTCGTATGTCATCAAGCGGTGGTAAAACGATGGTTTGATAAAAGAGCCCAACACAAAGCTTTTCAGATTTTGGATCTGGTCCTGTTGTGGGACAAGGCCCAGGAAAAGAAAGGAAAGCATACCAAATTCCAACAGCTCTGGCTCGGACCATACCTAATCTCAGAAATCTGTGGGGCAAATACTTACCGCTTCAACACCCTGACTGGGGAACCTGTCGCGTTGCCCGTTAATGGATAGTTTCTCAAACACTATTTTGAATAAGGTGAGTTCATCCTAAGTTGTATTATATGTAAAGCTTTCCACTTGTAAATATCTCTTTCGGGTGTCTCATTGCAAGGTGCCCTGACTTGTAAATAGCCTTGTCAGCTGTCCTCCGGGACGGCCCTCTTTTCCTGTCTTGCAAGAATTGGAATGATTCACATAATATTGGCCTCTGGTACAATGTCTACAACATGGTGAACTTTAGAATCTATCTTTAGCACGGTGGAATCGATCTGGTCTCCGGGGTTGTTTCATGGGTTATGGCACATTTTGAGCAATCTCCATTGGGTTTTGTCTCTGGGAGCCTGGCAATCAGTGAACACGAATAATACAAGGAACAAGTAATCGGACATATTGAGGGTATATTGGCTGTACTCTTTGATTGACCAAGGTCTGAAACTTTAAAGAATTCTTCTTGGGTCTGGAGCTTTATCCCCTCTTCAAATATCTAAACGCAGGTGGATAGGTGAAAGAAGTACCGCCATTAAAATTAGCTAAGCTTAAGCTTAATGGTGAAATAAGTACCGCCTTCCCCACCCAGAAACAAATAAAATAACAAGAGGAAAAGCAGGATAAAACTCTGGTCTCCGGGGGAAATGAGCAAATTGATGACTGGTTCGATGTGACTAGTACCCCTTCTCTATTCCTCCCAAGGGTCATTGGCTTGATTTCCTTCCCAAGCACACATGACACCACTGATGAAAGACTACGGACTGACTCATGTGTGGTTGGATTCTCTCAGATATGTTGCTCTTTTCCTGTCAGACGCTTCAGGAAGTGGCTTGTTCCAATCTTGCTAACCAGAGATTCTTTAGTTCTTAAATGCGCTAAGGCATTTGTCCCAGATAGTCGCCATTTTTTATGCCCTGCATCCCCATCCCTACATTTTGTGTGCAAAATGTTGGGTCCCCCTTTTTTTGTCTTTTGTTTGCTTTTGCTTGCGGTTTTGCCCTTGTCTTTCTTTCCCTTTCGTGTTTTTTTTTTTTTCCTTTCTCCGGTGTTATTTTCCCCGGTGTTACGTCTTGTTTGTTTGCTTCCCATCTCCTGGACTCTAGTCCCAAAGGTTTCCTTTTGTTGGGAACTAGATTCTGGACTCTGGGATTCTTCATCGTGATGTTCTTAGGGATATCATCTAGAGGGATTCTCGGGCTCGGGGTCCGGAGGTTTTTGCCTGTCTAGAGATCGCCGGAAGGAGGAGGATTGCCTTTTACCGCGGGTATAAATAAATATCATCTGTCACTTTCACACTTACCACAATTAAAACCTTCAAGCACTTAGAGCAAATTAAAGAGAAATTTCAAAGCGATTAACAGAGCATTTGCAGGAAGTTTATGATAATCAACGCTTAACAATCTTCAGTCATTCTCAGGCAAGTGCAAGTGCTTCGTGGTGGTACTTCTGACCAATTGACAACCCGAGCTGTTGCAGAGCTCCCGCGGTAACTCTTTCTTTTCTCCGCCTTCTACGTTCTCAGGTTGGTGTTCCTATTTTCCCTTCTCTCTAGCTTTCTTTGGTTTTTGTTTTGCTTTTGTTTGCCTGGTTTTGTTTTGTTTTTTTGTCTTGTTTGGTCCGTTGTCTTCTAGTTTCGCTGCCCGTTGGTGGGTTGGCTCTGCCAGAGGGTTGTCCACCCTCTGCGTAGAGGTTGTCTCTGTAAATAGTGTAAATAGATGTAGATAGTTGTAGATAAGTTTTTGTCTTGTCTGGTTTTCCCGCGGGCGTCGTCTTGCATTGTATATTCATGTATATATGTATATAGTTGTAATATAGTCCCTGTATATCTCCCCATTTATGTGTGTATATCCCTTAGCTCTATGTATATCCTTTCAAGTGGCTTGGCTAGCTGGTCAAGTCACCCCTATTTTTGGTTTTTCGCCTTCAAACTCACTTCGAGGTAGACAACCACCCGTTTGAAACTCGGCTCTCGGCCGATTTCAAACAGGAAATTTTCTCTCTCCTCTGTGAAGTCTGTCAGAACCTCATTTACGTCCCATGCATGCAATCAATTCTAGCCAGGTGGCTTTCCCTTTTTGCGCGTTCAGACAGTTGGCTCAACCGTCATTGCCATCGCATCCATTTAATGCCAATGCACGTGGTGTCCACATGGGTTTGACAACTTGCCTTTTCATACATCCTTGCTAATGGTCACTTCTCTGGGCTTCGGGCCTCTTACCACCATCCATCCCACGTCTTTGCTAAGTGCGATAAAATTTCCCAGACCCAGATGTATGATGAAGATCCTAAGTTCACGGTGTGTTTTTCTTTTTGGTTACCTTTGCATGATACTAACTTTTCAGGAAGGCAAACACCACGGTGGTAAAATTCCCCGGACCCCAGAATGATTACTTTGATAAACATGTTCTGACGGTCACTTTGTCTTACAAATTCCCAGAGTCATCTTCCAAACATGTCTGAAGTGTCTGCATCATCTCCTCCTGGAAGTCTGGAATTACCAACCACAACAGAAACCAGGGCATCAGCAAAGTCAAAAATGGAGAAAGCCCTAGAAAAGCTTCCCCTCACACTGAAGTTTGTACAAGATAATGTCATTATGGGCTCAAAGATTGAGTCCAAGGTAAAGCTGATGACCGATGCCAATGTCAGAACTTGGGCAGAAATGTAGGCCCTGGTAAAGGTAATGCACATACAGCGATAGGCTGGAGATCAACTTGCAATTAACGTCGGAGGTTCCGGGATCCTCCGGGTAGCTTACTTTAAATGCTCCGTGCAATCTCTGGAGCTTATCTTAACACTGGCGGCCAACTACAACTCTTATGTCCGAGCCATTATGCTCGCAGCTGCAGAACCCACAGGATACCCCACTCCATTGGTGTCCCTCAACCCAGTCACATTCCAGGCAGGCCTGGGTATCCCAAAATTTGATAGAGCTATGGTGGTTACAAGGACTGATGCCTTGAAATAGTTTACACCACTGGAGGATGCCGCCCCAGTATACATGAATACCCATTGGCTCAAGCCCCGAAGAGGGACCCAAAGAGAATGAAGATAGAAATCCCCCGCTCTGAATTCAAGGAGAGCATCCAGATGGGGATAATAGCATTAGCCTAGGTATTTGGGCAGCCCTCCGCCCAGGAGTTTGCCAAATGGATGTACTATTTCCTCCTCGACATCTCCACCAAGGGAGAATTCTTCGACTGGGCAACAATAATCTCCAATCACGTCGACTCCCAGTTCCTCCAGGCGAATAGGAAGGAGAAGTTCTATATGTCTTCTTATGTTTTTTGGGCCCTGGCCTAGTAGAGGCCCCACTCCAATGGCCTTCTTACAGACGGCATACTCAGGATTGGCCTGGGATAAAAAGCACCGTGGGACCATTTCCCACAGATTTAATGGGAGGCTAGCTTCCCCAATTTCTACCGAGTAAATGATTCATTCGTTTACTATCACCTACTCACACCCACCCGGGATGTTGGATACCGCCTATCCACTAAGGCGATGAAGTTAGTCAGTAGTTATGGACACTACTATATCTAGTTTCAGCAGCATACATACATTAGGGTCGCCAGATTCTCTGGGAAACCCTACTTGTTGCCCAAGCATTGTGGGGACAAGATCGTGCTGCTGGAATATTGTCGAAAAATGATGGAGTTGCATGCCTTCTTTGCACTCAAGAAGGTCCCCAACGTCCCATTCCCAGTTACCTATGGGAACTACATGTGCAGTCTGGCTACCGCAAAGGAGGCAGATAATGAGCTGAAGAGTTACAACTTACAAGAATTTTATCTGGCGCAGAGAAATTTTGATCCGCATGGCAGAATTGCAACAGCAATGCCCTAGGCTTCAGAGGCCCATTATATACACATGGAAGCCTTCTGGGCAGACTGCCAGGATTATGTGGATGTGTGGAGCAGGCACTATATTAGAATGATAGCCGAAATGATGCAAGAACTGAAGCTCTGGAGATTCCCTCCGGGGTTCTCTGACGCCGCCCCCACCATAGATCCCCAGTACAAAGAAAAGGGGATCGATAAAATGGCGCTGCTAGCAATGGATTGGGCCGCCCAAGAGGGGCCCATGATTGAGGACTTCACTCAGGATGTGGTCGAGCGAATTCATGCCTATTTCAAAAGGGTGTGCCCCAGGAGTATGCACCAAGCTCCCCGATCGACGCTAAAATTAGCACCACAGTCGGTACCTAGATTGACCTCGGGGGCCGGGACTTCTTCACAAGGTGCAGACAAAGGAAAGAGAATAGCTACAACCCCCTCCGCGAAAGAAGTCCCTATAAAAGAAAAGATCAAGCAATCTGTGGCAGCCTCCCAGCAGATGAGGGAACAGTTAATAACGAGGCTAGCCACTCCCTCGCTCATGGCCAGACCAATTCGTCCCCCTTCCTCCCTGTCGCTGGCAGCCCTAATGGTGAAGGCAACGGAGGTGGATCCTATGGAGGAAACAACAATTGCCAATGCGGGGCCACCTTTGATTACCCAGAGGTAGAGGAAGCACATAAAATAGGCCAAGGTAGAATCGGTACCAACGCCAAGGGCATCCCTCCCCCGAGAAGTAGAGATCCTTTCTTCCAGTTCCCCAGAACCGGAGAAAGAAGCAGAGCCTGCAGAGGTCCTAGCCAGTCCCCCTCTGCAAGAGGAATTTGATGATGTATTTGTAACCGATGAGTTCAGAAATTTGCAAGGGGACAATACACAAGCAGGGACAAAAGTCCCAAAGAAAGAACAAGAAGCTGCAGACCCAGAAGACTTGGAACAAGAACCTGCACAAGAACAAGAGAAGGAAGCAGAAGAAAAAGAGCCAGAACTGGAGATTATCTCCGGGGCTCAAGCAATGCAAGGTCCAGGAGTGGACCAACTAAAGCCAAGTGAACAAATGGCATCCGCTGGGGGAACTGGACCTCCAGGAATAACCGTAAACCCAACCGCCATGTTCCAAGGGCCACTCCCGGGGGCAACCTTCGGGCAGGTTATCACGGCGGCCCAAACTCTAAATCTTGGCCCGATACCTCCCCTACTGCCAACAGAGGAAGAAGCCCTGGCAGAAGAAGAACAAGAAGAAGAAAATCAGCTTGAAGAAGAAATCCCTGTGGAAGCCTACCAGGGTCCAGATCCAGCGATTGATATACAGGACCAGGCTAAGGAGATGGAGGTTGAAAATTATGTTGCTGCAGAAGAAGTTGAGGTAGGGAGAGGAAAAGATGAAGTCCATACCACCAGGGAGCAATAGCCACCAGATACAGGGAAAGAATCAGGAGAACAAACTCTGGCAGGACCCTCAGTGGCTCGTTGAGAGCAAGAAGAGAAAAGCTCAGTCCGCTCCAGTAATTCCCCTCTACGAAAAGGAGGCCCAGAGGCTCAAGGCTGAAAAATAAAAGAATGCAAATCTTATGGGATTTCTTACTGAGTTGGCTAGACCCATCAATGCCACCCCTCTAGAGACCTCCACATCAGAGGAATTACCGCAAAGTGACATAGACTCCCTGCGAGTAATGAAAAAGAAGGCCCAACCAGTAGATGAATGGGTCGCTCTCCAGATAGGAAACACCCCGCATTTCCTAGTGTCCACTCTCCCAGACTTATACACAGCCCGGCAGGTCATTCATCAAGCGGAAGTGCTTATTGAGTAGTGGGAGAGTGACGCTGAAAATTACCAAGCGTGGAAGGTGGAGCTCGAAGAGCTCCTCACCTTAGGAGAAGATATAATTTTTGAATCTGAAATTTTGGGTGAGGAATCATTTGATTTTGTAAGAACTCAGCACTCCAGACTTGACCTCACATTGGAGGTAACCAAGCAACTGGTAGAGTCCTTACAGGAAAAGGTAAATGTTGTAAAGTATTCTTCTAATTTATACAAGTCTTTTGTGATAAAGGCTTCTGGGGCTGATCCCCTTAGTACAGATACTTATACCCCCGAAGATTCAGTTTTGGGGAGTTTTGATGAACTAATGAAATCCTGGTATCAATCCCCGGAGGGGATAGATGGGGCCCAGATGGTGAAACTAACCAAGATGATACTTAAGGGTCACGACACTGCAAGGATGGCAGATGAATTCAAAGGAAATGTTTCGGACCTGGGGGAACAAGTTGAAGTGGCCAGGCACAGAAGGGCCAGCCTAAATGAGATAGATGAGGATGGCATTTCTCGCCTCCTCCAGGCCTTTAATGAAAATAAGTAACCTGAGTTTTCTCCGGAGGCTAGGGAAAAACTCACATTGAGTATTCTTTATTCTTTTTGCAGTGCAAGTTCCCGGATCCCAGAGTCCCAGATTCAACAATTTTGTATTCTTTAAAGTGATCCATGTCCCGGTCCCCGAGGCCGATCGGTCGCTTTCAGAGGTAGTTAATAAGATTGTCAGAAGTTGGTTGGCTACATCAATGGGGCGTCAGCTTGGCAGTTGGTCTTCTGACAGGGTGGTCTTCTCGAGGCACCGCTTAGAGGTACATCTGGTGCATTGGAGACAGGGCGCCGCATTTCCCATTTATGAGGCATGTAGCCTCGGTCCCCAAGGGACCTACTTCCCTCTTTCTCCTTCCCAGCTCTCTTCTCGAGACCAATTCTTCTGATGTATATTCTTGTCTTATTCTTCTGACATAGCAGACCTATTCTATCTCCAGGTCTTTTGTAGGGTGGTGCAGGTAGTACCGGCCCTCGGATATTGTATTTTATTGAAACATAATGTGAATAGGGTTAGGGTTATAAGAGAGTTGTATAAATAGGAAGATCGGCCCATTTCCAAGGGTCAGAAAAATTGATGATTTTGTTGTCCATAGAAATAGCAAAGTATTTTCTCATTTTAGTTGTAGAGCTCAATGCTCCATGGTTCTGTTCTCAATAGTTAGATGCTCCCTTGGAGCCACCATTGTATCACGCACCAGTGCTTGCTAGAAGGAACATTAATAAAGAAGGAATAATTCTTGGCAATGATGTTGTTGGCATTTCTGCTTCTGAGTTAATGGTATTTCATGTTTTGATGTTCTTTATGTCTTCTTCTCTGGTATGTTAAAGTAGATTAACAAACTCTTTATTCTCGCTACTGATAAAATGCTAACTGATGGTTATGTGTTCCTTCGGTATTTAGTGTAGTTTACCAGAGTATTATTGATGTTCCAGACATTTCAACATGACTATAGTTAGATGAAATGTTTCTAACCCTGCAGGATCTTTTTCGCTTTATTTGTTAAGTATAGAACGCTTAGGAAAACCCTACTTTGATCGAATCTCCGGAGAGAATGAGTTGAAGAAACCAGCTATCCCCCTCGAAAATAGTCACCTCTCCCAACCGAGCCCCGCACCGTCATGACCCGAAACCCAGGTGCTTGAAGGCCCAGAGGATTTATTTTCCCTGGACAACCTTTGCAGGCGGAGTTGGCTGGTTTTCCCGGAACCTGGTGACAACTTATGACTGTTGGCGGACCCGGTCAGCAAAACCCCGTCAACATCTATCTCTCTCTCTCTCTCTCATTCTTAGGCATTTTTTTCCACTTTCATTATATCATGGGGGTTTTTTAATGCTTTTCCCCCTTCAAAATATTGTCTCCTTGATGCTTCTTTCTTTGGTGAATGCTCCTAGAATTGGATTTATTCATGGTAAATCTCCTTATCCCTAGCTCAAAGTGTTAAAAAATTTCCCGTCTCTTGTATTTTGGTTATTATTTTAATAGATATGCTAGGATTGGACATCAATGTTATCATGCATCACTTATCTATAGCTCCAAATGTCAAACCAGTTAAACAAAAATTGAGAAAGATGCATCCTCACATAGCTCTTCTAGTCAAAGGAGAATTAGAAAAACTCGTTGGTGCAAAATTTATAAGAGTTGTTGCCTATGTTGAATGGATATCAAACATTGTACCAATTTCCAAACATGAAAAATCCATTTGAGTTTGCATAGATTTTAGAGATCTCAATAGAGCATGCCCAAAGGATGACTTTCCACTCCCCAATATAGACATGATAGTGGATATGAATGCGGGTTATGAGATTTATTCTTTGATGGATGGTTTTTCTAGGTACAATCAGATTAAGATAGCTCCTGAAGATCAAGAAAAGACTACATTCACTTGTGCATGGGATACCTATTGTTGAAATGTTATGCCTTTTGAATTAAAAAATGCAGGAGCTACTTATCAATGAGCTATAACAACTATTTTTCATGACATGATGCATAAAAACATGGAAGATTATTTGGATGACACCTTGGCAAAGTCTGAACAAAGAGATACACACTTAGATGATTGGGAAGTAATTCTAGATCATATGGAACAATTTCATGTAAGGTTAAATCCTAAAAAGTGTGCATTTGGAGTCACCTCTGGAAAACTACTTTGATTCATCATTTCAGCAAAAGGAATAGAGGTGGACCCTGAAAAAGTTCAAGGAATCATAGATATGCCACCTCCTAAAAACATTAGTCAAATGAGGAGTCTTCAAGGATGTCTTCAGTCTATAAGGAGGTTCATTTCACAACTAGCACATAGATCCCAACCCTTCAATAAGAACTTGCATAAAGGAGTCAAATGTGTTTGGAATGATGATTGTCAAAAGAGCATAGATCAAATCAAGAAGTACTTGGTGAATACTCCTATTTTAATGCCTCCTATCCCAGGGAAACCACTTATTTTATACATTTCAGTGACGAAATCTTCCTTGGGGGCATTACTAGTTCAACTTGATGAAAATGGGAAAGAAAGAGAAATATACTACATTAGCCATACTCTTGTTTCATATGAGGTTAACTACACTAGCATTGAGAAATCTTGCCTTGTTGTGTTTGCTTCCACAAAGTTACAACATTACATGCTTGCGCACACTATACACCTCATAGAAAAAATAGATCCACTCAAGTATTTGCTAAATAAGGCTACTCTCATAAGTAGACTTGCTAAATGGATGATGATACTTTCAGAGTTTAACATAGAGTACCTTGAACGTAAAACAATCAAAGGACAAGCCATAGTAGATCAATTAGCTGATTTCCCATTACAAGATAATGCACCTATTCAAGTTGACTTCCTAGATGAGCATCTCATGTATATGACTGAAAGAACATGGAAGATGTTCTTTGATGGCTCTTTTATCCAAAACGGTTCAGGAGCTGGTGTTTTGTTTGTTTCTCCTCATGGGTACATGATTCCTAAGTCTTACAAGTTATTGCTCCCATGTACAAACAACATTGCTGAGTATGAAGCTTTAACAAATGGACTTAAGATAGCCATAGAATGGAGAATCACATAGTTACACATCTATGGGGATTCATAGCTGATAATCAACCAAGTTAATGATGAATATGAAACAAAACATGAGAAAATGGTACCTTACAAGAAAATGGTTGATTCCTTGAAATGCTACTTCACATTTGTCATGTTTCAGCAAATCCCTAGAGTAGAAAACAAAGCAGATGATGCTATGGCTACACTTTCTTCACTTCTTTAGTTAGAGAAACATGAATACAGATTTGAATTCCTGGTGGAAGAGCTACATCACCCTATCTTTGACTCCCAAGAAAGCCATGTCATTTTTACCCTTGTTGGTCATGAATCATCCCGTTATGGTGTCATTTACTCATACCTTCGTGATGGCATTATACCTGAAACCTTTAACCAATCTGAACGCAGAAACCTTACTCGAAATGCCTCTCACCATTCCCTTATCACTAGTTATTTGTATAGGAGGGGTCTAGATGGAACATTTATTAGATGCTTAGAAAAGGAAGAATCTGACCAAGCAGTAGTTGACATCCAAAAGGGCATCTGTGGGGGACATTCCAGTGGTCTTTCCATGGCCCAAAGGTTTCTTAGGGTGGGGTACTATTGGCCCATGATGTAGATTGATGCAGTAGCTTTTGCAAAGTCATGTGAAAAGTGTCAAAAACATGGTAACCTGATACATGCTCTAGGCAGGGAGCTCATTCCTTCTATATCTCATTAGCCATTTCAGCGCTGGGCCTTTGATCTTGTTGGGAAGATTCATCCCAACTCATCAGGTGGACATAAGTTTATTATCACTGCTACTGATTACTTCACTAAATGGGTAGAAGTTGTCCCACTTTCTGCTGCCTCGGGAAAGACAGTCTCTCTATTCATTCTGAACCATATCATCTGTCGATATGGAGTGCCTTCCGAGATTATCACTGACAATGGAGGGAAGTTTAAAAATAAGGACCTTAAACAAATCTACAAGAAATTTATGATTAAACAACATTGGTCCTCCATTTACTTCCCACAAGGAAATGGTCAAGAAGAGGCATCAAACAAGACCATTCTTAAAATCTTACATAGAATAGTCTGTAAGAATAGTAGAGATTGGCATTTAAAGATAAATCCGGCTTTATGGGCCAATAGAAAGAGTATTCGTACTCCTATTAGAGCTACTCCTTTTTCCCTTGCATATGGTGCTGAAGTAGTGTTACCTTTGGAGGTTGAGATTCCTTCACTTTGAGTTTCTCTCCATGCTCTAGTTACAAATGAAGACTGTTGCGCCATGAGACTTCAAGAGTTAGAACTTCTAGATGAGAAACGTCAAGCATCATTTGACCATATGAGGATTTATCAAAAGTGCATGTCCAAAGCCTTCAACAAAAAGGTTTTCTCTAGAGAATTCCAAGTGGGAGATCTTTTCCTACGAGAAAATCCTAAGAATCAATAGCATAAAGATCAAAAGGGCAAATTTGAACCTAATTGGCTTAGACATTATATTACTACAGTAGCTTTTGGGACAGGTGCTTATTTACTGTCTACAAAAGAGGGAGAGAATCTCCCTAATCCTATCAATGTCTTACACCTGGAGAAGTTCTATCCATGATGCCCATTTTTTCTAGGGGCATCCTTTGTACATAATTATTGATCCTGAAAAAATCCCCAAAAATGATATATTGCCAAAAATTTCTTAAAATAAAAAAATTTCCTGAAAAAATGATCATCTTAGTGAAAACCTAGCAATAGGCACTTTGATGTATCTCCAAAAAAATAATATATTCCAAAAAATACAAAAAAACCTAAAAAATTCAAAAAAGAGAAAAAAGAGAAAAAGTTCCTTGGTGAAAACCTGGAAATAGGTGCCTTGGTAGAAAAAATTTAAAAAAATTATTAAATGTCCTCAAAAAAAAGAAGAAAAAAATGAAAAAATGAAAGAGAAAAAAATGTAATAAAATCCAAGTGGTGAAAACCTGGAAATAGCCGCTACTTGAGGCCTTTGCACCCCTATTTCTTAGCACACGTCCTTGACACTTAGCCTTTCTCGATCATGCCTTGTCCTTGTTGCCTTGGTTTGGAATTGTTCTTTGTCTTTGTCTAGGGGGCATAACTGTGTTAGCTTTGGTCTCTTGGATGCGTTAGTCTTTAGGTCATCTCACAAACAGTGTTCTTCAATACCACCCCAACTGTATTTTTTAATACAACCCCTAACATTGAGTGTTTTTCAACACTTATCATTTTGGTCTTACCTAGTTTTTTCATGTGGTCTTACCTGCTTGCAAGCATTCAATCCTTATCCTCAAAACTTAGTATCATTTAACACACTTAAATTTTTAAACACAACACTTAATGCTTGAGCTATGTCATGATATTTTCTTTGTGTGTTGACTGTTATTGATTTTCGTTGAGTGTCCTTGTCTAATAAGTTTCTCTGTGATGCATAGCTAGAGGAATTGGGGCATGGGGCATGTTTTTATTTTCTTTATGCTTAACTATTTTTGCACAACCGTTCTTCTGGTCATCCTGGCCTCTAGGCCTTGATGCGAGCATGGCTTGTCTACATTAAATTGGGTAAGCTAACATCAAAGTCATCTTGACCTTTATGTCTTTGATGCTTATTTTAGAATCTTTCCACATTCCAATCTGATATAAATTGCATTCATATCTTCATAGTTGCACTTGTGACTAGTGATGATTGTGTGATTTTCCGATGCTCATTAATAATGACCCAATTATGAAAATAAGTTCCTTAACATTCTCTCATGATTGATGAACACAAAGTCCTATATTACCATTTCTCTATTGCAAGTACACCTTTGCATTTTTGTGTAGCTTTCATTGTTAGACCTCATGTTAGTTTGCATTTTTAGGCTGCATTATGAGTTTGAGGGGGTTTTTCTTTCATCTTTCTTGTGGAATTTTAATCAACTATGGTCACGTTTGATCTTCATTTCCTTATTTTCTTTCATGATCTCAATCAAAATTTTCTATCTTAAACAGTTGATTGATTTTGGGGCATTCTTTTTCTTAAGGAAAATTCTCTTTCTTCTCTCTATTTCTTTCCACCTCATCCAAAATTCTATCTTCTATTTGCTTTCACCCCACTTCTTTTCTTCTAATTCAACCTTGGGGCATAATATTTGGTGCTTGATGATCTACCTTGGTTCTGTATTCTTTATATCTTTCATCTTACAACAAGAACCTTATCTTTAATTTGATTTGATCAAATTTATCAATTTGTTGTTTCTCCTCTATCTCATTTTGTTTTCGATCACGAGGGGGCAGTACCTATCAAACTTCAGTCCTTGATTCATCTTTATCAATCCTATCATTCACTCCGCTTGGGGAAACCTTGCTTGAGAATCTTATCTCAGACATGTCAATTACTTATTTACAACGGTGTTGACCTTGTCTTTTTTAATTAGCTTATTTTTTTGTTCTGATGTCAATTACTTATATACAATGTTGTTGATGTCTGTGTTGTTTTGTGATCCCAAATCGATCTCACACTTCAATTGCATTCTTTGACTACATATGTTCCCAGAATGATCACACATTAGTCAAAGAGAGGCAAATGTATGCACCTAAAATGGTCGCCTAGACTATGGGCCCCATTTATTATTTTATCAATTTATCAATTTCATGAATCAATGGTTTGGAACATTTTCAATTCAAATCAATTTCCATGATCAAATTGTAATTAATTCAGTTATTTCAATATTTCCTAAGGTTTGATCATTTTTATTTAATTAAAAGATTTAATCTCCCTTTTAATTAAATAAAATTCATCTTATTTAATTAAATAAAATTCCTCCCATTTAATTAAATAAAATTATTTGAATTTATTTAATTATAAAGAAAACCCCTCTTTTAATTAAATAAATAAAAAAACCCCACTTAAAGCACTTTATTTGATGAAAAAGGAAATAAATTAAATAAAAATTAAATACAAATCCCTTTTTCTTCACATCTTCCTAAGTGGTGGGTGTTTTGCCTCTTAATCTCTACCATCCATTTCTCTTTAAAAGGAAACCTCTCCTTCTCATTCTCATAATAGAATTTTTAGGTATTGTTATGCTACAGGTTTGGAGAGCAATTTTGGAGGAGGATTTGAGCACTCAAGCTTGGATATTGCAACTTCTCTCTTCTTGTCTTCTTCTTCTTCCATCCATGGCTATTCATGTAGATTAGATTCATGTTTCTTTTCATAGATTAAATTTGCATATTTCCTTTCATAGATTAATCATGCATTATTATTATTTTGATTAATTTCCTTTCATGCATTGCAATCATGTAGAATAGATTTCATTTTCATGCATTGAATCTCTCATTTCATGGTGTACTTGCATGGGCACAACTAGGTCAATCCGAGGGCCTCCATTACAAACCTTTGCACTCCATGACTAGAGAGCTATGAGTCGATATTTGAGGCCTCATTCTTGAGCAACCTTGGATGGAATGATTCATAGAAGTGTAACACATTTTCATCACACAACGTCAGCTATAGCGTGTATTCTGGAGGAGACCTATTCTGGTGCCAGACTTCAAACATGAAACGTATATTATGATTTGTGAGCGTGGATTATGGATCTTGGAGTATAACTGATGCATTGTAATTGATTTTTACTTGTTCTAGGTACCGTGTGTATCTTAGCAAGGGGTTAAACAATTATTTGTATATTGGGAAAGCCTAATTGGTCGACCTAATTAATTATTTGTGTATTAGGAAAGCTTAATTGGTTGACCTAATGAATTATTATAATAGGGTATATATGAGTGATCTTTACTTTTGGAAAGATGTGGTAGAGGTTGAAAAGGAAGAGAAGTGTAAGATGCAAGGCTTGTGTGGTTGCTGGATGTAGAGTAGAGTTTGTGATAAGAATACTTCATTGGAACTTATCAAGCAAAGATAATTGCTATTAGACAGTTCACTTGATTGTATATTTCTTATATATATTTTTCGGATTGTGAATCCTTAAGGGTGGCTTTAACCTTCTTTGCACAATGTGCCTGGGAAGTGAGCCTACTAATTTTCTTGACTCCTAACAGGGTGTGTCTCTTAACAGGGACTATGTACTATAATATTGTAATAACCTCCTAACAGGGATAAATATTTTAACAGGGATACTATAATCTCAGTAAATTATTTGTGGGTGCTAATTCCCACCGGGGTATTACCTTTAATAGGATTTCCTTGACAACAAGTATTGTGTTATTTTGTTGGCATTTACTGTGTTAGCATTTGCATTGTAGTTTTGGCTTATAAAGTTTAAAGTTTAATATTCTATATCACAACTGATTCAACCCCCCCTCTTAGTTGTGCTTGTGGAGTATTATTCCTAACATATATATATATATATATATATATATATGTATGTATGTATGTATGTATGTATGTACATACATACATACATACATACATATATATATATATATACACACACACACACACACACACACACACACACACACATAATTCTGCATATTGTGTAGACAACTAATTTAACATACTCCCAATATGGAATTGTTAATCTCTAAGTTCTGTTGATGATTAGTGACCAATAATTAGTCATTCACTTAGGTAGTTTTAGTTGGCTATCACTGTGGCAGAGCTAAAACTATGCAAGGTCGAGCAACATTGTCGAGTAGTTTTCAGTTTGCCTAGTTACATTGCCGAGCCAAGTAGGACATAGAGATGTTAAGTGTCGAGCAACAGAGAAGTCAAGTGTCGAGTAGAACTATTTTTGTATACATGTCTAGAATGATTCAAACTTCGAGGATAAGTGATCTGGCCGACTTGTATAAAATTTTTGGGCCGACTTATGTATACATTTAATATTCTTCTACGGAGTTAGTTATGCATTTAATTGTTTTATCCTATGCATGATCTATTGTAAACATTAATTGTAATACCATCAAGGTATGGGTATTAGATCTTGATTGTTGATATAGATCTCACTATCAAACTCGAACAAGATATATTAGATTGCTTCTAAACCCTATTTTCATAGTGTGTAAGGACAGAGCAGACGAAGTGTGGTGACTGCATTTTGAAGTGAAATGCACAGAGGGTTATTTTGTTAAGAAGCAGAGATCAAGCAAAGTGACAACATAGTGAACAACAAAGTAAAGTTATATCAGATTGTGAGATAATAGAAGGTATTGGAAAGAGGAGATTCATCATCAGCATCAGAGTACATAATGAAGGATCAATACTTGAGACATTCTAATCATTGTATCAGGTGAAAATCTCTTAACAGAGTGGTTCTAGCAGACCTTTCTTAATATCCTAATAGAGTGCTTACTTTATTGTAAGTTGAAATCCTTTAATAGGGTAGATTGTAATGATCTTTAGCTCTTAACCGAGAAGACCTTTAACAGGGTAGATTACATTTTGTAATCAACATTTGTAGCTTTAACATGCACCCTTTATTACTGCAGTAGTGGAGAATTTTGTGGGTGTCATCCCCACCCCAGTTTTACCTATTTGGGTTTCTGGGTTACCAAGTTCTTGTGTTATGTGTTATTTATTTCATTGTGTGGATGCTATCTGGGATTACATTAGATTCATATATGTATGAATGTGGATTAGTTTGTTTTAAGTGTTTAAATTTGAAGATCTGATTTACCCCACCTCTCAGTATCTTGCTTTCCCATTATTGTATTTCCAACAATTGGTATCAGAGCTCAGTTCTCTAAAAAGTTCATAATCAGCTTGAGAATAAAGATCTTGAGATGGATATCTAAAAGATGGGTAAAGTCATTGAGAATCAAAAGATTGATATTCAGCTAGCATTACAACAGCTTGAGACTACAAGACAAGAATTAAAGAATTCCTTGACTGCAAGGAAAGATTTCAAGGAAAGATTTGGCCAAACTAATGAATGACACTCATTATCAGGAAGAGGACACCACTAATCTATTTTAGAATGGATATTCTATTGAGAGTGATGCAGCAATAGCAGATCTACTAGAAAAGAACAGTGCACTATGTGAAGAAGTCAGAAACTTAAAAAAGGAACAAGAAGCAGAATCAATAAGAATGTGTGAAGTTGTTGAATAGAAAAAGAAAGATGAAGATGACAAGGCTATGGTAGAAGAAGACAAAAGAATGATGACTACCAGACTTGATGAAAGAACACATGATGCATAAACAATGATAGTCAATCAAGTAGACATGGAAAATCAACTACTACTTGTGAATCAGGAGTTCAGTAGGAAAGACTTGGAGATTGTAAATCTTAGATCAGAGAATAGTCAATTGAAAGATGAATAGAGATCTAAGAAAGAACTTAATAACAGAGTGAATGATCCCAATGCAGCTATGAGCTACTTTGAACAATTGGTGGAAGCATCAAGAAGACCTAAAGATAATTTTGGATTAGGTCACACTGAACAACATACAACCACTGAAGATGGAGAATCATCTAAGATGGGTGAAAGAAAGTATGCAAAGCCAATAAACAACAAACTTGTTTGCCACCACTGTGGGAAACCAGGCCATACAAAAAATATTTGTCAAAGAAAGAATGGTAAGTCCAATCTGAAAACTAACTTTAATGGTTACTACTTTAACTATAATAAGTTTGGACATCAAGCACATGAATGTAAGACAAAGGCAAGAAAAACACCTAAACTCAATGGTAATTTCTATAACTATCACAAATATGGTCATAAAGTACAAGATTGTAGATCTAAAGGTAAACAATAGTGGACATCAAAGGTACAAGATAAATCACCAAGAAAAGGCAATACTTACAATTGGGATTACAATACATGGCATAGTTGTCATTACTGTGGTGAGTATGCACATGTTCCAGAAAACTGCATAAGGACACATTTCAGAGGAAAATCTAAAAGTTCGATGAATGGAAGCTTAGTTTGTCACAGTTGTCTGAAAATTGGTCATACAAGGAAAGATTGCAAGACTAGGGTACCTGCTCATACTGTTGAGAAAATTAGAGCACAGATGAACAAGACATGACTTAAGAAGTCTGAACCATGCAACAGTGAAGCTAGAGAAGACGAGGTCACCCAATCTAATGGATCAGGTGATCACATCATCTCCCACTAAGAAAAAGAGGTATGTAAGGAACTACATCTAAAATTCTTATCTTACATTAGTTCCTAACATGAAATGTACCAAAGTCCATATTTGCATATGTTAAGATGCACTAGGACATATTTTGAAAACAAATGCCGAGATGAGCCAATTGCACTATAGGTGCCAAACACGAATCATGGACACTAGGGCCAAGTTCTTTAGTGAGTGTCCAGTTTTGTTGGCCAAGTAAGTTTTATGATGGCCGAGTTTAGTAAGCAGAGTGGGATGCACATTGTGTTAAAGCTGAGGACAACTGGCTTGCACTAACTCAACGGATAGAAAATTCATTGCTTACCTACCTTGACCTTTTGAAGTCTATAAAGGATGAAGAGTTGACACTTCATTTTTACCTTGCGATTTTTACTGTTTACAGAGTGATTGAAGTAATTTGCAGAATTGATCTTAACAAAGTTAGCATCAAAGATTTTGTCAGCGTGATGCTGTCAGAAATCCTAAGGTGAATAGTGCAAAGCGTGAATTGCTGAGGTACTCTATTCTTCATCTTTCAAACCCTAATTTCAAGATTATGGCTGCAATTTCTTCCACACTAGCTAAGAGTATGGAGGGAGAGCAACAACAAATTTAGTTAGTACGAAGTGATGAATGTGAACCTCTCAACTTTCAAGCCGTTCCTGAAAGTGCAATTCAGAGTGATTTAACGGGAGCCCTCTCATCCATTCCACCCAAGGTACTTATGATCCATGATTTTTGATCATGTTATATGGTTAATATTGGTGAAGTAGGTGATAGTCAATTAAGGAAATCCTACAAAAAATTGTGTGTCAATGGAGTTCTAAAGGCATAATTCAAACATTTAGCCAACAAAGGGTTAACTCATGCCTTAGTTTTTCCACAAGGTTTCAAAGATGAATGGATTAAGGTTATCCTTAGCTGAGTTTATGATATGTGTATGTGGTTGGATAATGGACCAGTCAAGATCACCAAAATCATGATTCATCGAGTGACTGGATATCCTGTAGTGAACGAAAAATGGACAATGAGAGATAACAGCAAAGAAGAAATTACACTGAACACTGGAGCCATACGGAACAATAGGGGTATGAATATCTCTACAGTTACAGACCTAGAACTTGATTTTGGAGTAAGATTAATAGCACATAAGTTCTATCAGTCAAGCATATTGGATAGTGTTCCTTGTACAACCATTGATCAGGCATGGAAAATTGTTAAGAAGAATCACACATATGATCTTGCCAAGCTACAATAGACACAATTAGCCGAGAACCTAGCATCAATCAGAAAGGCTAAGAGCTCATCATGTAAGTTTGGTTCCTTACTAGTTTGTATATTTTTCTACATTCAGGATAAATTTCCTACATTGGGAAATATTATTTGGAAAAAGGATAGACCCATTACAGTTCAAATTAGTGAATGTATTGATAAACTAGGAAGTAATTTCAATAGCATTATGGGGAGCTATTTTGTAGAATTCAAGAAGAGAATGAGATTAAGGACTAGAATTCCTAAGTCACTAGTGGAGAAGCACTATGAAGAAATCTATTTTCTAG
>MU224560.1:1413087-1426270 GCA_018584345.1 Thuja plicata
TTTGATTGCAATAGTAACATTTCAATGGTCCATTACCTCTTCCTGAATTTGTCCTTCCCCTATTGAAGGGCCTCCTTCCTCTATAGTTTCCTCTTGAATTAGAGTCACTATTTTCTTTGTCTCCTTGTTCAGGGGTCTTGCTACTACTGCCACTACTTTGTCCCTTGTTCCAAGAGTTGCCTTTGCCTCTAAAGTTCTTCCCACTATCGTTACTCTTCCCTTTGCCAAAGTCTTGTTTTCTCTTCCATTTTTCCTCTACCTTGAGTGTCATTTGATAGCACTTATTGACTGTGGTAGGGTAGTGTAGACTTAGCTCTTCTTGAATAGACACTTTCAAGCCATTCATGTACCTTGCTAGCTTTTCTTCCTCATCTTTAGCCATATTGGTCTTCATACATAGTTTCAAGAACTCCTTGGTGTATGAGCCCACATCCATTTCCTTTTGTTTCAGACTTTTCTTCCTCCTATGGAGTTGCATCCCATAGTCCTTAGGTACATATGTCTCTTTGATCAATGCTATTATCCTATTCCACGAATTGATCATGTTCTTCCCATTCTTCACCTTCTCTGTTTGGATGAAGTTCCACCAAGTTAGGGCTGCTCCCTTCAACTTGGATCTTGCCACCTTTACCCTCTACTTTTTAGGGATGTCTTGACATTCAAAGAATGTTGTTAGAACCTCTATCCAATCCAAGGCTAAGTCTGCATTCATCTTGCCATTGAAGACCGGAAAATCTATCTTCTCCTCCATCGTTCTCCTTCCCATGGATTTCAAAGCATCTATGAAAGGTATTTGTCTTGCAAGGATAGGTTGATCAAGATCATCCTCCTCTTCTTCACTCCCTTGTTCATTTTTAGACCCATCTTTGTCCTTGTCATCAAGCTTCTTCTCAAGTTCCTGAAGTCTCTTGGTTAAGGCCTTATTTGCAGCCTTTTTCTCTCTCACCATCTTTGCCAACTCACTATTTGTGACCCTTGTAGGGATCTCCTCATTCTCAGGATCATACATAGCTCTGATACCACTTGATGCAGTAGTGGCAAGCGGAAGCCTTCAAACAGTGAGCAAGTGGTAAGTTTCAAAGACCAACACCCAAGAGGACAGGGTAAAGTGGAAACCTTCAAGATCTCAATCACCCAAATGGGATCCAAATGCCCAAATACTTATCAAAAGTATCCAAAAGGACCCAGATAAAGGTTATCACAACCTCAACTATCAAATGTAACCTAATCACTAGGTTCACCAAAGTCCTAAGCACCAATAACCAAGGATCCACCAAGAGGTCCCTTTAACTTGATAGACAATCAAACCCCAAGAAGTGGATGCTAAGACAAAGGGTGGCCTATAATCACTGCTATGGCCTGTTTAGGTCTTCTTATTATAGTTCCAATGGTTCTTTCATTCAACAGCAACCCATAACATCAAGATGCTTCATAGTCTAAGGATTTGGCTTGTAGCCTTTTTTAGAGGGTTTTTCAAACATAAGTCAAAATGTTTCCAAAGGAAGTATTTAATTGGCTAGGGATTTTGATACCCTTTAAGGCTTTACTAAACATGCCCAAGCACCAAGGATTGGAGGGAAGCAAAGGTCACTGTTGTTACAACTTTTAGACCGGGCTAATAGGCCTAATTAGGGCTCCAAATGCACTACAAGTGCTCTTTTTCCTATGCCAAAACACAAAATAATCATGGAGGCATGTGTGGACATGTGAAATAACTTATAATCTAGGATTTGGGACCTTGGTGAATCCCCAACCGAAATCTATAGTGACTTCCCTAAGTCACAGAATGGTGCACACATGAGATGTACACCTAGGGTCTTGTGGCAAAGCCATTCCTTTGCATATCCATGCTCCTAACCTGTAGAATATGAAAATACATTGAACAAGGATGAATTCCACCAAGAGGCATCAATTTCCCATGGTGGAATTGGTCCAAACACTCAAGCCCTAGGTGAACCCTGATTTTTAGCCTCAAACCCAGGCAGTCCCACTAAAAACCTGATATCTTGTAATCTAGGGTAGATCAACACATGAGAATAGATGAAAATGGAAGAAGGTTCAAAGTTTCAACTTTTGGGATCACTATTTCATGCCCCCACAACTGTACTTGTCCATGCAAGAGCACTGTCCTCTGAAATCTATAGAAAAATTATTTATTTTATTGATTCAAAATGCCAAAATACATGTTCTACCTTCCACCTGCCTGAAAGGGCTATTTGAAGGCTTCGCCCATCGGTTCCAACTGATTTTTAAACAATCTGACTATTAGGGGCTCTAATTACAAGTTTTGGCAAAAAGTTGTCAAAGTTGCTAAGCAACTTTGACAACATTTTGTGCAACTTTGTTTTCTAGGATACCAAACTTGGCTTTTTAGGCCCTTTGACCACCTTTGACCATAGTTAGCCAGAGGCTTATAGTTGTGCCAATCCTGGAACTAGGCCTTACAACTTGGTCTAGGTGCCTAACTAATGTAACTATACTAAACTAGATATGTTTAGGATTGTTAGGGTCTTTGATTGTTGAGTCTAGAGTAGGTGCTCCTGCACCATATGCACTAGACAATGATATGAGGTAAAGTGAGGCATTTCATGTTGAAGAACAAGAGAAAATCATTGAAGCGGAGGATGATGTAGTTACATTGGAGAGTAATCCTAAACACATTGTGGCAAAGTCCTTCATGCATTTGGCAGGGTGCACTAAAGAACAAATTGATTTATTTGTGTAAAATTACCCACCCAATATAGACAATGCAGAGGGTTCAACGGAAGGTGTGCAAAGCAGCTCATCTGAAGGTGTTAGTGATCCACCACAACCAACATAAGGTATTGAAAGTGCATCAGTTGTTCTCAGCCTTCCAACACAAGATAACATACCAGAGTGGGTTGCACAAGTAGCCACCAACATAGGACTACAAATTGATTTCATGTCAGAAGACGTCACCCTTTCCATGCCAAGACCTCCCCAAATTGATCCAATAAGAGTAATTCATTATTTCACCATTGCAAGGGATTGGGATGTTGAGGCCAATGCAGTTTGTGATGATGATATGGGGACAAGTGATGAAGAGCTAGCTAAGTGGCATGCACCCAACAAGAAGGGTAGCAAGTGAGAACATCAACAAGCCATTTCTTGAGACTTGCAGTGCAGTGGGTGACTCCTTCATCAAGGGGAGGTCAGATAGGAGTACTTCACCTCAATAGGTAGTCACAAATTTTGACATCTGATCAGTACATTGAAATTCTCAATTCTCAAGAGTTAGAGAAGAAGAGGATTGAGGAGTTGCAGAGTAGAAAGAAGGAGCAAATGATGGATAGGAAGGCTAAATGTGAAGCACACCAAATATAAAGAGAAGTATTAAGGATAGAAAAAGCTGCAAGAAAAGTTCAAGAAGATAACAAGAAGAGGAGAAAAATGAGGAGAGGCTACATAGACAAGAGGAGGCAAAGGCTAAACGAATATGAAATGCAGCTGCAAAGAAAGCAATACAAGCAGAGAAAGCTAGACAAAAGGCCTTAGTAGAGGAGCCAAGAAAACCCATTGTGAATAGCATGATGACCATCTACTCCCCACTATATGAAGCTGTGAGTGCCTTACCATTTGGGCTTGCCTGTGGAAACATCCAAATCACTGTAAAAGTGAAGGAAGCATTTATTGATTGTATAGAAGGCTACCTACAAGGCCTGCCTACCAAAAAATCTATTGCTACAAGTGGGATGGTCTTTGCTACCCAGGGCTTTCTGACCCCTACAACTTTTCAAACCAGTATGGACAGTTAAAGAAGATTTATCTGATATGTAATTCATTTTTTGATCGAAGAAGGTTTTTTTTCCATATGTTATGCAAAGCATATACCACACCATGGGTTGATATGACCTCATTTTGATCCTTAAATGAATGTAGTTTCAGTGATACGAGATATAACTCTGATATGATTAGAAAATTAATTAATGCCATTGGTGGTATATTTCAGAACTATCTTTTTCAACAGAAATGTGAATTTTGTGTCATATGACGTACATGTATAGAATGCAATATTTAAGTAGTAGATGTAATTGGAACCTTATTTTTAATTGGAATTGTTTTGTTATGCTCTCATATAATTTGTTTTTATTGTATTCAAATATCCTCTACTTGTTATCTAATTGATCACTACATGTTCTTATGTATAGTCCTCTACTTTTTATATAATTGTTCTCTACCTATTATTCTATAATTGTTCTAATGTAATATGTATTCTACTTGTTATCTAATTGTTCTCTACCTATTATTCTATAATTGTTCTAATCTAATAGTTTTTCTAATCTACCTATTATTCTCTAATTGTTCTAACATTCATTTGAACTTTTTTCATATATGTACTGAAGGGATCGACTCCCGAAACCCTTGTAACAAATGCCTTCTATAAATTTAAATAATACTCAACTTCTGAAACTTTGTCCCTTAGGGCCTCTATCAGTTGCTTTCTTATCTCTAATTTGAGATCAAGTCTGGAGTGTTGGACCCTGATAAAATCCAAGGACTCTTCCCCCAAAATTTTGGCCTCCGTGACTGCTTCCTCTCCGAGACCCCTGAGTTCTCCCAACTCACTCATCCATGCCTCATATTTGTCAATTTCTCCCTCCCATAGAGAAATGAAATTTTAAACTCAGTGCAAAATGTTATTGGCCACGTACAGGTCTGGGAGTGTTATCACTAGGAAATGCTGGACATTTCCTACCTATTCGGCCACCTAGTCATTAATTTCCTGCGCCTGCTTTTTCATATTCCTCATCGAGTCCATGTCACCCTATGGGAGTGGTGCTTCGAATGTAGAGGCTTTCGGAGGGATGGCATTTATTGGTTGTGCTAGCTTTGTCAAAAACCCGAGGAGATTTGCACTCTTTTCTTTTTCCTCCTTTAGTTTTTGGGCCTGCTTATCATAGCGGACCTCAATCGCCCAACTAGCTTCTTTGAGCAGGTCCATCTCACCCTGTTTATCCCTCTTCTGCAGAGGTACCTCTGTGACTATGTATTCGGCAGCACTCACCATTGCTTCCTCTTTGTCTGGGGGAGGTGTTGCGATGACCGCAACTGTATCTCCGCCCAGACTAGTCCGAATAGAGTGGAGTGTTTGGGCCTTCTTTGGCTTGGGAGTGCCTTGTGTTTGTGCCATCATCTCAGCCAGGGAGAGATGGGATTTTACCACTGCCGGAGCCTTTCTCTTCTTGGAGTCCACCTACCATTTTGGTGGCAGGGGAGGCATTGCTGCTAAAGATTGATCATTGGTGTCCCCACTAGGGTTCTGTTGTTCACCCCCGACATTTAGAGTCTCTTCAGACTCTTCTTCCTTGTTCCCAGGATTATTTGCACCGTCCACCTTTGTGGCATCAATATTCTCTATTTTGGTGCTCGCGTCCTTGGCAGCATTCATTGAATCAACATTAATATATTCGGGGTTCTCCCCCTCCTTCTGCTACTGCTACTCTTCTTCTCTGGCATCATCTATTGGGACATCATCCTCCATTGGCTTATTCTCCAGAGGTGGCAAAGTTATTTGAATAGAATTTATTTGTAATATTACTAGGATCACCTAGCCAAATGTCATACTTCCCTTGGTGGGTGGAGGATTTTGGAGCATGGCGACTAAGGTTACGGTTGTTCCCGTAGGTCTGATTCCCCCAACCAAAGCTGACTCCTCATTTTTTACTTGCCTCTTCTCTATTTCGGTCTCTAAGACTGGGATTTCCTGGACATCTAGGATGTCCACCTGCTCTGATTCCTTTTCCTTTTCTGCCCGGACTTCCTTCTATGTGGCAACCTCTTTTTCTAGTATGTCCCTATCAGTGGGGACTCTTTCCTCTTCTTGGGCGGCGATATCCTCTACCGTCTCGCCGATATCCCCTTGTAAATTCACAAGTTCTTCCATCCCAAATATATCATCAAAGTCATCATGCGGAGGGAGGTCTCTGGGTGATTCTCTGGTTGATTTTCTGACTCAGGGGAGTCCGGGATAACTTGCACCTCGGGGGAGTGGGGCATCCCGAGCCTAGTTTCTACCTTTGGCTGAGGATTATTTGTCTTTTTGTTCTTCCACCTTGTTACCAATGGGGGCCTGACATCTAGAATAGCTGCACACTCCTCCTCCACTCTTGTCCCTGTTACCCAGACCATTAGTTCTGCAAGTGAAGGGGAGCCCGAAGGATGACAGATTCCATTGTAACAATCGGGATGCCTGGCTGGGTGGTTATGACTTCCTTCATCTGGTGGGATGCTACCAGTTGAAGGTGAAATTATTCTGCAATGGGAACTTTGGATGGGATCTATGGTGGAGTGCCAACTTTTCTTTTTCCCCTATCCTCTCCCTACAAAGAGGTTCCATCCCCATAAGTGGATCCGTACATAGATGGGCCAACTCTTCGAGTACTTTTTGGACACACCTTCTGAAAATATGCATGGTTGTGTTCAATTACATTGTGGGTGATGTCTTCAATCATCAGGCCTTCTGGGGTGTCCTAGTCCACCGAAGGGAGAGCCATTTTTTCTACTCCCTTTGCCTTGTACTATGGCTCTTTTGTGGACCCGGTATTCGAAAAGTCCTTGGGAAAGTTTTGAAACTTGAGGCACTTCATCATGCCTTGTGTCATTCTGGCAAAATGTCAATTCTGGACTTCAAAATCATCCTAGAAATCTACCCAAAAATCTTCAATGTGGGGCTGGTGGGCATCTGACGCCCGGGGCAGTGCCGATGCTATCTTATCTAGTAGATCAAAATTATTTCGGTCCAAGTAAAAATATGTTAGCCCCAAACACTTAAGTTTGTTGTCGGCCTCTTTTGTCGCTGTGAGGCTACAAGTATAGTTCTCCCAAGTTATTGGGAAAAAAATGTTGGTGACCTTCTTCAATGCAAAGAAGGCATGCAGCTCAAGAATTTGACTGTAGTATTCCAAAAGAATTATCCTATCCCCACAATGTTCGGGTAATAGGTAGGTTTTCCCAAAGAAGCCAGTCACTGAAATATAGGAGTGTTTCTAAGCTAAATAAAATAATGACCATAATTGCTAACCAATGTCATTGGTTCTTTTGAAAGCCGGTATCCAACATCCTGAGTGGGGTGTGAGAATATTATAGTAAATGAAGGCATCGTTTACCTTGCAAAAATTGGGGAAACTGGCCTCTCATTATATCTATGGGAAATAATCCCACTGGGCATTCTGGCCCTTGCCAGTCCCGAGCTCGCCGATAGTTAGTAATCCCCTGGTGATGGGGCATTGTTGTGCTAGTGCCCACAAGACATATGAATTCATGTAAAATTTGGAGGACTGGGTGACCCTGACGAGCCAGGCATCTACATGGTTGGTGATGATTGTTGCCCAATCAAAATTTTGTCTATCGGAGGTGATGCCAAACAAGAAGTAATACATCCATGCCAAGAATTCCTGGGCATGGGGCTCTCCAAAGACCCTGCATAATGTGATTATCCCTATTTGTATGCTATCTTTGAACTTTGTCTAGGGAATCTCCAGCTTCATGTTTTTGTAGTCTTTCCTTGGGGTCTCCAACCAGTTGGTGTTGAGGTATTGTCGGGCTGCTTGAAAGAGCTTCTCAAATTCATTTAGTGCTAGGGTCCAGGTGATAACTGCTGCATTGGAAAACTGGGGGATCCCTGGCCCCGAAGAGAATGTTGTGGCATCTAGAGACACCATGGGCGTTGGATAGCCCGATGGAATAGGGGCGACAAGCATGACAGCCTGAATGGCTGTGTTGTAGTGTTCTTCCAGTGTGAGAAAGAGCTCTGGAGCCTACACTGAGCAGGGGAAGTAGGCGGCCTTAAGGATTCCAGAGGTGGCCACATTGAGTGTCGTCAGATCTCTGGCCTTGCACTATATGAATATTATTTTCACCAAGGCCTACATCTCTACCCATGCTCTGACACTTGTATCGGTGACCAATTGAAGCTTGGAATCAGCCTTCAATCCCAGAATGTCTTCTACCTTTAGATATTTCATTGACAATAGGAGTTTTTCTAAGGCGTTCTCGACCTTTGTTCTGACAGCTACCCTTTTTGAAGTAGTAGTGGGGAGTTCCGGGCTCCTAGGTGGAGAAGATGATGATGCTTCAGACATGATCGATGAGTGATTTTTGGCAACCTGCAAGACCAGACGACCATCAGTATAGACAATATAATAAAATTCTGGATCCCAGAGATTTCACCACCACCTTGTATGTGTCTTGAAAAAGTGTTAGTTTGCATCAAACCCCGGAAATATATATATAACAAAATGACTTTCGAATTTGATCTATGCCTGGAGGTTTCGGGGATTTTGGCTGATGCGATGAATGAAATGAAGACCAAAGGGGAACTTGGGACCCGGAGTCCAGAAAAGTAATCGTTATTGACATGACTAGAAATTAGTCGTACAAGGATGACATGGGACGTCACGTGGTCATGCAATAAAGGGAGTAAGGGAATTAACGGTGACAATTGTCCAAAAATGCGAGGGAATGAATGCAACTTGGGCTAGTTTTGAATGCTCGTGTGTGAGAGAATTAAACCCACCATTAAGACTAAGCTGATGGAGGAGAGAGAAAACCACCATGTCTCGAACAAGCAAGGTGTCAAGGTCAAAATAGGAAGGCATCAGAAGGGCGAGCTTGATAATTGGGTGAACACGGAAGGGCACATCGAGCTCGCCATGAAACAAGAAGAAAGGATATACAAAAATTTACAAAAACTACAAGCAGCTACATAGAGGGCCGAAGCACAATGAGGGTCAAAGCACAACTCTCAAGCCGACCCAAAACAAACCTATATACAACCATTTACAGACAACTGACAACAACTTACAGTATGTACACTAGAATACACTATTTTACAACCACACAAAGGGCAGACAACCCTCTGGCAGAGCCATCCCACCAACGGGAGGCGATGCCAAGAACAAAATAGGAAACGAAGATGAAAAGAAAAAACAAGGAAAGAAAACCCAAAAAAAACCAGAAAACAACAAGTGAGAACTAGAAGGGCCTACCTTAAAGCTCGAGGAATGCGGGAGAATGAGCATGGGAGGCACTCTGCAACTAATCAGCTTTAAAAAACCACAAATGCACAACTGATAATCATTGTTTAAGCACTGTTAAGCACCGAGATAAAATTGCACTTAATCGATGTTAAATTGCCCTAATCACCTTGAATCGCTCTAGGTAATTTGTTTGCGGTAAATTTAACAATGACTGGTGAAACTTATTTATACCCTTAGGGTAAAAACATCCCGCTCCTTCCTTCCAAAAATTCAGAGAAAAGGCAAGACTTCCAGACTCCGGACCTAGGGATTCCATGCAACTGCACCCTCTAGCAAAAGAGGAAATGGTGACAAAGAATCCTGGAGTCCAGAATCTAGCTGGAACAAAGAAGACAAAAACTCCAGAACCGGGCCCCAAAGCAAGGAAGACCAAAAGAGACCACAACACTGGCCTCGCGGAGGCAAAGGCCAGAGAAAACAAAATAAACCAAGGGAGGACAAAAGCCAAAAGGGGGACCCAACATTTTGCCTACAAAATGTAGGGATGGGTATGTAAGGCATAACACTCTATTTAATTAAACTAAAAATAGAAAGTCACAATGAACTCAATATGTATTAAAATCAGTCATTGTAAATCTTGTTTTGAGTAGAATAATCTGCCATTTGAGTTTTAGAATATTGGTTTATTTGGTCCTTTATTGAGACCTTCGAAGGGAAAAAATTTACAGAAATTTGTTGGCTTTGGAGATAAAGGAAAAATTCAGGGTCTAACCCCCTTTGAGTGAACCCCCCATAGAAAATTTGTGCAAATTGCTTATTTTTTCCCTTCACTCAAACACCCCCATTCGCTCGAAGGGGTCAAAAATGAAAAAAATCATCTAGGTGATTTTTCTTCGTGCCTAAAAGTGGGACACAGCTTTGTGGGATCACCCATATATATATATATATATATATATATATATATATATATATATATATATAGAATTCAACATTCAATTTAGCAAACAAAAAATTAAAGTAAACTAAATTTGAAATAGAAACAAGTGTGTACAAGGTCATTGCCCCAGTAAAGCCAAAAATATTTTACATGTTATTGATGGTCGTTTCCTTGTACTCTTCTTGAACATGTTTCTGAAGGCCTGCAAAAAAGGTGTCAACCACAACGTAATCAACATATCTGAATATTTTATAGTCAATTTCATTAAACCAATGGAAACAAATAAATTATTTGAGTAGTAGATAACAAGAATTCCCAAAAAAATGGTGTGTTTAAAAATACAATTAGGTTTATTGATTAACAAAATCTTCATCGAACTTGTTGACCTCTCATACGTCTCCCATACTTGCAAAACAATTGTGACAACCGGGGGTAGTGTAACGCTCTAACATACAATCATCCTTAACAATATTGCATGCGCAACAACATAATATATTGGATAAAACATCATATTTTAATGAGAATTGCAACAACAAATTCCCCATTCTAGATTCATACTTAATCATGTAATATTGATAGTAATGAAAATGAACTTGCAAAATCCCTTCATGAATTCATTTGAATGTCCAAATATATATATATATATATATATATATATATATATATATATATATAGAGAGAGAGAGAGAGAGAGAGAGAGAGAGAGAGAGAGAGAGATATATATATATATATCTTGCTACATATACACATACTAATATGTTAAAAATGCCAATATTGAATATAAAAGATACCTAATTACGTGATAGATATCAAAAAATTAATTTGCTTGCAATTACTAAAAATAGTATACCATTACGTTTATAAGGTTACATTCAAATGTTGTGGCCATGTGTGCACAGTTATATTAAATTCGATTATTTTGCATTCAAATACAGTTACCCCACATCTGAGAGGATATTGCCAAAAAGTGAAGGATGGAATAAGTATGTTCGAGGAATTGATCTAAAGATGACCTAGTTTAGTGAAAAAAATGCCAACTCCAAAGAAGTAGTCCATCATAACATTTCTATCATCATAAGTGAAAAAATCTTCATTGTGGCCATGGAAGACATTCATAGAAGCTTAGTTATCATTAGTGAAAGATAGCTTGAAGACCTCCCACGCCACCACCATTTTATTTTGAAAGCCAACTCTATTATCAATAATTGAGCCAACCCTACCAGAGATAATGTTTGGATTGATCATCCAAATCCCTTACGCAAATTTTTCCAAATGGTGGGAAACAACCACATGCTTACCCACCTTCAAGACCCATTCAAATGGACTGATAACTTCAAAGAGAGTAGAAAATACTAGTTTATAGATCACCCCATCGTGTACATGCGAGCCAAAAATACTATGTTTCAGAAAGTAAAGGATAGCATGTTTGATGTTATCATCACACACGTTAAATAATCTGGATCACTGTTCTTCAAAGGAATCCAAATGACAACATTCAATACCAAATGTTCTATCCATTGAGAAGACCTAAAACAAAGTAACAATAATGAAAATAATGAATAAGTTTTTTAACATAATGATCCATACACATACATACTGATATATACATATACATAATGATGCATACATAAACACAATTATGCTTGCATATATGTAATTCTAGAAACTTACACATAATTATGCATACATGCACACAATTATGCGTGCATATTCATAAATATGTAGACACACACATAATTATGTAGATATATACATAATTAGGCATACATGTAATCATTGTCCAATTCCCCCACTACATACAAGAAAGGAAGCATGCTTGATGGGTGCAACGTAACCTGAAGATTGTAGAGTCGAGGCAATAAGGTTGCAGGGCCAAATAAATCTGATATATAATTGTGCACACATGGCTGCAACATTGTAGCATTTTAATGCAACCCTTATTAAACATTTGAATGAGATGGAAGACATTGAGACAATCATGGTTTAATTCCATCACCGTCAAGATTGCATCCATTATTATCCATCCATATACATATATCTACACAGTAAGAATGAAATAGATAATTATGTACTAAGAGAAAATAATGACATAGGTATCTAATACTTGCCATATATATATATATATATATATATATATATATATATATATATATATATATGATTATGTAAACGTACAAATAATTATGTATATGTATACATATAAGAAAGAAAGAAGAAATGTTTGAGGAATTGATCTAAAGATGACCTAGTTTATTGACAAAAATGCCAACTCCAAAGAAGTAGTCCATCATAACATTCCTATCGTCATAAATCAAAAAATCTTCATTATGACCATGGAAGACATTCATAGAAGCATAGTTATGATTAGTGAAGGATATCTTGAAGACCTCCCATGCCTCCACCATTTTATTTTGAAAGCCAACTGTATTATCAATAATTGAGCCAAGCCTGCCAGAGATAATGTTTGGATTGATCATCCAAATCCCTTACTCAACTTTTTCTAAATTGTGGGAAACAACCACATACTTACCCACCTTCAAGACCCATTCAAATGGACTGATAAATTCAAAGAGAGTAGAAAATACTAGTTTCTAGATAACCTCATCGTGTACATGCGAGCCAAAAATATTATGTTTCAGAAGGTAAAGAATAGCACGTAAGATTTCATCATCACACACGTTAAATAATCTAGATCACCGTTCTTCCAAGGAATCCAAATGACAACATTTAATACCAAATGTTCTATCCATTGAGAAGACCTAAAACAAAGTAACAATAATGAAAATAATGAATAAGTATGTTAACATAATGATGCTTACACATACATACTGACGTATACATATACATAATGATGCATACATAAACACAATTATGCTTGCATATATGTAATTCTGGAAATTTACACATAATTATGCATACATGCACACAATTATGCATGCATATTTATAAATATAAAGAAACACACATAATTATGCAGATATATACATAATTAGGCATACATGTAATCATTGTTCAATTCCGTCACTACATACAAGAAAGGAAGCATGCTTGATGGGTGCAACGCAACCTGAAGATTACAGAATCGAGGCAATAAGGTTGCAGACGCCAAATAAATCTGATATGTAATTGTGCACACATGGCTGCAACATTGTAGAATTTTAATGCAACCCTTAGTAAACATTTGAATGAGATGGAAGGCATTGAGACAATCATGTTTTAATTCCATCACCATCAAGATTGCATCCAT
>MU224560.1:1426370-1458430 GCA_018584345.1 Thuja plicata
CTCAGCGCCGCGTGGCAGCCACTATGACTCGGCCGAGAGGTACTCGACCGAGTATAACTCGGCCGAGAATGGCAAGAATCTGACCCCCGAAATGTCCCCAGGGGTGACAGATTATTGTGCATTTACCCAGAAGCAAAGTTCATCATTTTAATGGAACACTATATGGATACAAATAATCATTCACAATAAAAATGAAACCCTCTACGACATATATGAAATAGTAAACATTTTAATAGAATGGTCAACATTTGAAGCAATGATGATAAAACAAACTACATAAAGCACGATGGACTAACACAGAAGCAGATTTCAGGATTTTAATGTAACCCTATGCAAAATGGAGGAATGCAGAAGCAGAGTTTATCATTTTAATGGAACACTATATGGATACAGATAATCATTCACAACAAAAATGAAACTCTCTATGACATATATGAAAATATTAAAACATTTTAATAGCATGTACGACATTTGAAGCAATGATGACAAAACAAACCACATAAAGCACGATGGACTAACACAGAAGCATATTTCATCATTTTAATGTAACCCTATGCAAAATGCAAGAATGCAGAAGAAGAGTTCATCATTTTAATGGAACACTACATGGATACGGATAATCATTCACAACAAAAATGAAACCCTCTACGACATATGTGAAATAGTAAAACATTTTAATAGAATGGTCGACATTTGAAGTAATGATGACAAAACAGACCACATAAAGCATGATGGACTAACGCAGAAGCAGATTTCATCATTTTAATGTAACCATATGCAAAATGCAGGAATGCCGAAGCAGAGTTCATCATTTAAACGAAACCATATATGGATACAGATAATCGTTCACCACATTAAGCATGATGGACTAATGTAGAAGCATATTTTATCATTGTAATGTAACCCTTTAGTCATACGGATAATCAATCAACAAAAAAATAGAGACCCTCATCGGGATATTAACATTTTAATGAAACACAAGGCAGTGAGACAATAATTTTTAAAAATCGTAGTTGTACATACAAGAAATGAAGCATGATTGAAGCCAAAGACGTTACCTACACAATCGACGACGATGATTTCAGAGCAGTGCATACCAAAAACTGTGGCTGGAGAAATGAAAAATGATAAAATTTGGTGAAAAAACTATATTTTTAGGGCACCAATATTAACAACTACGTGGCCGACAATGAACCACATGTGGTGAAATGAAATGTTTGTGCCTCCACTTTCCTAACGTCAAAAAAGAGCATGTGAACCGACAAAACAACTTAAACAGTTTAAATTAGACATTTTTTATATTTCATATTGGGGGTTTATTAAATGTTTATCGACCATTTTATGAACTAATATTGGGAATGAATGCGTTTTTTACCACTTTTAGACGTATGTGCACATAACGGCTTCTGTGGAGTGGACCGTTATTGGCGAGAAGCCCAAACCTTAGCTTTAAGTAGTTAAGGCGCATACAGAACAACCTAAAACTTTTTGGCGAAATTCAACTTTGTTTGATACCTCACTTGAATGCGTGAAGTTAGCTATAGCCACTAATGATCGCTTTCCCTATAACAATATCATAAGATAGCATACATTTCAATAGTGTACATCCACCGCCCTTTCCACAATTTCCACCATGGGAGACTACTACCTATTCAAAGTCCACTATTTAATGGTTCCTTGTTTGCTTTCGTCATACGCACGGTGCACCGGTCCTCCATGTTATGGTGTATTATACATAACAGCCTGACATGATGCATTCTTTATGGGGAACACTCATATTACCTGGGACCCACTCTCCATGCCCTGCTTCTCTCAGACGTGATGCTTCGCATTAATTTAATTCCTACGATTCCTCTTGATAGGGATTTACCCGGATTTTTCTTCGAGATTAACGGGCATCTTGCAGCGTGCCGCGTTACTACTTATGCTTTCAAAAGTTGACAAAAACATAGTTAATTATAAAAGAGTCAAGCCTCTATCCTTTCTCTCAAAATACTTTAGTACTAATACTTTAGTTTATTACTAAACACAAATTTATTCTAGGAAAAGTGGGTTTGCATAGATTCGCATGCTACAAATCCGCGGCACATAAAATTGATGGTGGCCCATATTGCCGTCAACGCTTTTTCATTGGATTAATAAGTTTCTAACTACCTATTTGATAGTTGTATTGTTCTTTTTCTAACAAGCTACCTACCTTGGCCGTAAAGCATCTCTGTCGAGCTTTTTTGATTTATTACCATACTTTTTTTTTATTAAAGCTTACAGGCTGTAAATAAGTTTTTTCTCCACAGAAGAAAATGACGTCTCAAGAATAGGTAAAGCAACAATTTAAGAATTCATTTGATTTTTTATAACATATAGCAAGGAGCATCCCTGTCTTTGGAATGAAAGTGTGTCAATAGTTACGTTTTATTTAATGTCTAGGGGCCTTAAAATAAATCATCTTCATGTTCTTTGGAGAAAAAGACCATTTATGGTATAATACAATTCATTTGGTATTATATATTTATTTTTGAATTTGATTGTGTCTTATTTTGATATTAACATATTAAGCAATATGACCTATCATCAAGATGAATAAAGAGTTAAAGAAGATTTAAAAGTATAAGTAAAACCATTAAACATTCATATATTTCAAAGAAATTTCAGACATATATGAATAGTTTGAATTTGTTTATTCTGTATGAGAATTAAAAATAAATTTATGTTAGTAGTAGAGTATTATTTGATGTCAGCAAAGAAAGAGCTCTAAAAATATTTTATTTAGAATAAAGATGATTTATGTCATTAGATTTCTACAATTTATGCAAATATCTTTTACTTGTTTTTGAAGTTAATTCTGTTTACTTGTTTTAAATTTGATGATGTGATTTTTTTAAATAAATATTAAGATTACTCTGTGATCTATTATCAGAATGTTTAAACAGTGAAAACAGTGAAAGAGATGCAGACCAACGTGTGAATAGTTAGAAATTGTTTGAGCTGTATGAGAATAAAAATGAATTAAGAAACTGTATCCACTACATGCGATTTTTAATCTGCCGTGATGAAACCTAGAAGATATTTGTAATTTCACTTATTCTTAGAAGGCTGCGGGGAGATATTTGTAATTCCACTTATTTCCTTAACATGCCTGGATTCTGTTCATTCTGAACTTTATCATAACTGTTCCGAAAAAGAACAAGTTACATTGGGTATACTTGTTTCAATGTAAACTTTCATTGAACATTGTATATATTTTAAAGCAACTAGTTAAGGATACTGAGCACAATGAGCCATTTCACTCTAAATTTGATTAAAGCACCGGCACATTGCAAATAAAAGGTGATAAAATTTACTTACTCCCTTGACCAATCAAAATCGTACGGTTGCTAACCAGTTTAATAAGATAGCATGAAGTAATTATAGTCACTGCACCATTTTAGTCATTTTAGCAATTTGTAATAGAATGGTTCAATTCAAAGAAAGGGAAATTTATTATGAAAAAATAAATACATTACCCCTTTCTATATTGGCTTTACTCGCTTTTTAGATAGCTGAAAGATCAACGAAAATAGCCCCCCCCCAAAAAAAGATTAAATATCGTTAAGCTCATAAAGCAGATGTCAAACACACTCCAATAACCCACAGGATAATAACAGTTCCTGAAATCTAACACTAGGGTGATCTTGATTACTCAACATGCATTCAAGTTCCTTATTACCCATTTTTATAGTATAATCCATTGGAATATGGTAGGTGCCTAAATTTGTACTATGGAGGCATGTTTTGAGACAGTTTGAATGAGAAGCTTCTTAAGATTATCCATGTTGATAATTTTATTTTAACAGAACTCCTAGTATTTTTTATACTGTCATGACGATTCTTCTTGGCATCGAGTTTCTCATACTGTTATAAATATGCATAGAACGAAAACAACTAATTAACTTAAACAGAACACGGGTTTGCAACAACAATATTATCTTTATTGATCACAGTATAAATACATTGATTTAGGGAACTCTACAGAGTTCTCCTAATTTCTGACATCTGAGATTGTGCTACACTGATTACACAATAGTTTCAATCAACCTTTCTATGGTCGTAGTGAGGCAGTTCTGAGTAGCAGTACATAGTAAGATAAAACAAGATAAGGATCAGATAAATCTGATGTAGTGATTGTCAGTATGAAGATAAGATCAAATCAAATTGCAACCGGTGAAGAAGAGACAATTGGATAGTCGGTGGAGATGAGGTGGTTTAGTATGTCAGCGCACCAAGTCATTTTTTCAATTGGTGGGAGAAATTAATTCCAACATTCTTTCAAGTGGTGGTTTTGTGAAAGACATCTTTGAATCTACCTAATCTCTTTTTCTCTAATTGCCATGACCGTTTAGAAATCATTTTCTAATCTCTCTAGACATCTGATTTAATATATTTGAGTCTTTTAAACATATAAAAATTAACAAAACAAAGAGATTTATCTGAGTCAGATCTCACAAACAATTCATAGGCACCCCTTTTACCCTTTAATTGCAAGCTGCAGCTGGACATCAGCATTTGTAGAAGAGGTGACCATGTGTAGCAGGACAAAAAGGCATCTTATAATACATCAACACGGAGAAAGCAAATTGTCAGACAATTGTAGACATAGTCTCTGATCACTCTTATCATGAAAACAAAGCTTTTGAAATCAAATCTATGTTCGGCAATAGAACCTTCTCTATGTCTGCTGATCCGCATGTTTAAGCAACACTTTATCAATGGCAAATAGTAATTCAATTTATAATTTAGAGAGCATATGGATACTATTTGTTTATTATTGGTTTTTTAAGGCAAAAGGCCACAGACCTAAAATATATTAATATAAATATATAAAAATAAAAATAAAAGGGTTTAGAACGAAATTTTTGAGGGAATCAAGGATCAACCCCAAAGAAAGACCAAAGAAAACGGACTCACTGGAAACAGTCGCCAGTACAGGCTATTGAGGAGCTCCAACATAACAATAACAAATACAGAGAATAGAGACACATGTAAACAGTCAGCGGGAGAGATGACAACAATTAAAGTCAAAATGATGGTCTGAAACTATCACCATGACGTCTAATAAATATTCCTATGGCTGCTCATGGTTGCATCAGACATGTCCCCAAAGCCAGTAAGAAACCTGGTGGCACCCTGTTTACTTGGTCATTAGGAAGCATAAGAGGTAGATAAAGGAGTTAAAGGAGTTTGTTATGCAGATTTTATGAAAATGGAGAAAACACATGCTAAAGTAGGGCATATTTTACTTGAAAAAACATCAAAAGTGGAGTAGTCCATTTAAATATTTGACCCACTATACCAGCATGCGCCTGCAGGTATAGCCTAGATCACTCTTCTACACTAACAATCCATCAATCTTATATGCACATCCAGTAGTGTAATGCACTCAACACGCATAAAAAAGACTGAAGACAACTGCCCTCAAAAACCATTTTCCACGATTTTTACTCTTCATCCACCATCTTCCACATTTTTCTCAGTTATTTTCACCTTATCCTGGTCACTGGCCAAAAACAGTTCTAGTTCATCACTTTCTTTCTCAGTTTTCAAAATTAGTTGCTTCAGAGAGTTAATCTGCAACTTTGCTTCCAATATTTAATTCTGCATGTGCTGAACCAATTTTCCTTTCTGGCTACTCACCTCCAAAGCTGCATCAAGCTGGGAAGTTACACTTATGTTGCTTCTCTCCAAGATAAATCCAACTCACTAAGTTTTTTAAATAAAAAATGCTAACATTGGAACATTTTTCTGCCACCCTTACGTCACTTTGGCAGGCAGTTAGCTCTCTATAACTCTTGAATTACTAACCCAGAATACTTTATGTGCAATGTTTATTGCACCGTGTCCTGAGACCCCAAGTATTAATTGTTCCATCATGTCCTAAGACTCCCAACTATTAACTGTTGACACTCAACCTACACATTTGTTTCTAATTGTCTGCTGATCCAAATTTTACGCATGGTATTCCAATTAAAATTTTCTCCAAATTCTGTGCCCTAAACAACTTATGCAGCATGCCATTATCTTGATAAGGAAAAGTCCATTTCAATAAATATTGCGTAGCTTTATCAGTGATATAAGGTGCCCTCCAATTAATAGAGACATTGAGAGGTTACTTTCACGTCAGATCTGGCAGGGAGAGAAGTTTCCTTCTCAGTCTCAGACGCCATGTTGGTATGTGAAAACTCCCCTCCCAGATGAGAGCTCAAAACCTTAGCCTAAGGCCTGCAAATCTTACTAAAAGGCTCTGCAGCAAAAAACGAAGCATTAAGATTTTAAATCTTCTAAACAAATATTGCGAAGATCTACAATTTGATTAAAATCCTTTTTGTTTAGAATAACTTCCTCTTCATTTGCAGTGCACCCCAAATTAGCAAGAGTATATGCTAATTTGTTCGATTCTCTGTAACAGTGAGATATTGAGAAATTTGGAATTTGAGCCATGATGAGTTAAATCTCCTGAATTATATACTTAATTTTTGAGTTGGAGGCTTCAATGCCACTTAAAGTCTGCATAATATTCATCGAGTCTCCTTCTATGATTAGATTTGAAAATTTGTTCTCCACTGCCAATTTGATTACAAAAAGAAAAGAACTAGCTTCTACAATATTGTTAGTACCATTTGGGATTCTCCCGTACTCTGATAAAAAAACATTTCCATAATGATCTATGATAACATAGCCAATAATTGATACTCTCTGGATTCCCTTTAGAAGCTCAGTCAAAGTTGAGCTTGTGAAAATTTGGAGGGGCACCTTCTATCTGATTTCCTTCCTATTGACTTTAACTTTAGAATTGAACATAAGGCTGCATTTAAAAGGAAGTTTAAACAAACTCCAAGTTTTCTAAATATCATTGTGTAAGATGTGAAAGCTGAATCAAAATTAATTTTAATTTTACTTAGTATAATTTTAAAAAAAATATATTATTTTAACACCAACTATCTTATGTATCTATTTTTACCTATATTTTTATATTCTCTAATTATTTCTACAGTCAAGAACATTAATCATACTTACATTTCACTAAAATTGAATTTTGAATTTTCATAGTGATATGACATATTAAAGATTTATATGAACTAAGACAAATATATTATCCTAAATATTTCATTTTAAAACAATTATATATCAAATAATTACATTATCTAATCTAATAGATGTCTAATTAAAGCATAATATCAATCAAAATCATATTTTTAGAATGCTTGGTGATTCTTTTCTACATGACCTTGGTGCAATCATTCTTTGTGTGATTAACTACGTTAGAATTGATTAACCAAGCACTCCTAAGAGCATGAAGATTAACACACTACAAGATTGGTGTAGAAGAAATATAACCACACCACTAATGCATTAAATTTATTCCAATTAATCAATATAAAATAGTTTGTAGAGGATTCAAAAATTTACTTATTATATTGGATTGTTTAAGAAACCTAGGTACACATAAAGATGATAAAATAATACTTTACATGTGAATGCCATAGGTGTAAATATTGGTTAAAAGGATTAAATTCTATTTTAAGCTTCCCTCTTCACCTAGTTTTATGAATTTAGAAATCTACCATTTATGTATAGTTCTTTATAAGTGGAAAAAGATTCTTCTCATATTGGTCCCTCAAGAACACAATATCTAAGAGTGTGAGATTGCTTAAGATTGAATCAAACATTATTCTAGCTTCATCTATTTATATTGGACAATTTGGTTGTCATTTTTTTTGTGTGTTTGTTGTTTCGTTGTTATCTTATATTATATAGAAATTGTCAAAATCCAACTTTCCTAATTAAAAAATATACATAATATGCAAATAAGAAGGTTATACTCACTTGCAATAAAATATTGAGTAAAAAAAGAAATTAGAGTTCAAAATTGCTATTTAACCAATTAATTTTCTATGGAATCTATATGGAGTGATGGAAAGGGGAGGAAACGTTTTTAGGTGAGCAGAGAGCTGCAAGTGCATGTTGGCTCGTATGGCCTAGCATGTTGGCTCGCATGGCCTAGCATGTTATGCCTTATGTGCATCAAATTCTCTTCTCTGGTCTTACTGAATATCATCCAAGTATACAATCACATATTTATTCAAGAATTTCTTCAAATCTTCATTCATTAACTTCATAAATGTACTTGGTGCATTAGTTAAACCAAAAGGCATAACCAACCACTCATACAAACCTTCCTTTGTCTTGAAAGCAGTCTTCCATTCATCACCTTCTCTGATTTTGATCTGATGATATCCACTCTTCAAATTAATTTTGGTAAAATATCTTGCTCCACTCAAAAAATCCATTATGTCATCCATTCTTGGTATAGGAAACCTATACTTCACTATGATCTTGTTGATTTCTCTTGAATCAGTGCACATTCACCTTTCTCCATTCTGCTTAGGTGCCAATATAGCTGGTACTACACATGGACTCAAACTTTCTCAGATCAAACCTTTATTCAACAATTCATCAACTTGTTGGTTAAGCTCTTCATTCTCGATCGGTGTTAACCTATGTGGTGCTTTGTTTGGTAAAATCGCTCTAGGAATCAGATTCATACAATGACTAATATCTCTCATTTGTGGCAAACCAGTAGGTACATTATGTGAAATGATCTCCTTGTACTCAATGAGTAACTTCTCAACTTCTGTAGGAATTTCATCTTCTCTGTTCTTACTCGGTTTTTTAGGAGTAAAAGCATAACAAATATCATTTCTTTTCAAATCCTTAACAAACTGTCTACCTTCCATTAGAAAAAATTTCACAGATGTACATATCTCACCAATAGATTCTTCAATGAGAGGTAACAAAACTTGTTTCTTACCATCTGTATAGTCAAAAAATTGAAGCACTTCCATTGTAGACTGGTTTAGCCTTCCAAGTAAGTGTTTTAGGGTCATGTCAAGCACCTTGAATGGGTCTTTGAATTGGATCTAGATTTTTCCCCTATTCCACCCCATTTCCCACTTTTTCCAACCTATTTCTGGCACCCTAAACTGGAGATCTAAGATTCTTGACCTCAGGGTCAACGTCGAACTTCTGGGTCAAGGTTGACCTCGACCCTGGCCTAGGTCAAGGTAGAACTCGACCTTGACCTAGGTCAAGGTCGACCTCAACCTTGACCTAGGTAAGAATTGACCTTTTTCATTCCCGAGGTCCATATTTCAAGTTTCCAGGGTTTCTGGATGTCGGGCTTCAGAAAAAATTCATTTCCTGCTTTCGAGTCGACTGTTTTGGGTTCTGAAATGATGCCTCTTAAATTATATTTAATATAGGTCCTCTTCTAGAGATATAGTTCTATTGGGAATTTAATTCTCCTATGTAGGCCTCTCTAGAAGATTGTGCCCTAGATTCGTATATAAGGAAGCATTCTCCTCTCATTTTCTCTAACCATGATCATAAACTAAGACTTGATGACTTGAAGAAGTGAAATCTAAGTGTGAAGGACAAGATAAGAAGCAAGATTTGATGCAAGGTAAATATCTATTGAATCATTCATCTACTCTCAAGCATCCAAGCATTCAAGCATCCTCAAGCACTCAATTCATCAAGGAGATCCATTGGTAGCCATTGAAGGATTCAAGCTCTATGGAGCCCTCTTGTTGAATATTTCTTCATCCATATTCATGAAAAATTATTCCTATGTCAAGATCCATTCAAGATTGGTGTTGAAGATCTACAAGCAATTGATTTGAGACATCCTACATCCTACATCCTACATTCTACATTCTACAGCCATTTGGTGCATACATACTTGTGGATCCACGGATCCGCCACAAGGGTTTCTATACAAGCAAGGTGAATTTGTTTATTTATGCAATTTCAATTCTATTATAAGGTTAATTCCAAAACTAGGGTTTGACTAAGGCAAACCCCTCCCCCCAAACAAACAAATCCATTTTATTGCAGGTACAGGTTCAGAATAGCATATCAAAGTGCATATTTAGATACCCTTTTCAGAAAAAATTTGGGATCCGAAAACATATTTCCCGTCGGAGACTTTTTAGGTCGATTCTACCATAGGTCAGAATTGGAAATTCTGGGTCAATGGTGACATTGACTTGAGGGTCAAAATTGGAACTGTGTCAGATCGGAAAACAATTTCTGGGTTTTGTAGATCTCACAGTTTTAGTTCAAAATCTTGGAAATGAATAGTTTCTGAGACCAACTGATAGGGTTTTTAGGAGGTTCTTTTTTAGAGGTATGTATTTTATTCCATTTTCCTTTACAAACATTTCCATATTTACACCCCTTATTCCAAAAATTAAATTTAAGGTGGATAATATGTGCATAGGGTCACTTTTATGAGCAAATATCCATTGTCCTAAACCCCATCCATATTTCTTATATTACATTTTGGTGAACCAACGATAGAAAACTCTTTCTCTTTGGTGTTAGATTTACATTTCATATTAGATCTTGCATGCATATAGAAGTAGTTTTTATTTTATGCTCTTGCATTTATATTCCAAAAATACATAAAAATTACAAAATTTCTTTAAAAACACAAAAACATTTATATGCTAGTAATTTTTTTTTTTGTTCAACATGTATGACTTTTGTTTTGAATACTTTGATGAATATTTTATTACACAAGAGGATAGATCCCTTGATGAGGTACATGGAAGTGAGAATGAAAATGGTTCGAACGAGATCTCCATGGATCCTAATCCTATTTCAACCTCCTCCACAACTTTTCCTATTGACCTTTACCATAGGGTGTGTGCATGGTTACCTTCATGTTCCACTATTTACAACATTGATACACCTAGAAATACTTCATTTAGTGTGTGTGATGTTGCTTTGTCCTCTCTTGTATTGCCTTGTAAGGATATATTAGAGCAAGAAGATGAATCTAATCTTTCTGTTTATGGAGATGAGTTAAGGATTGATGTTAATTCTTCTCCTAATATATTTCTTATCTATGAGCCTAATTTATAACCTTCTTTCCCCTTTAGGGATCAAGATTTAGTAATTTATGGAACTTCTACAAGGTGATTTTTTGATAGGGATGATAATCCTCCTATTTGGGATGAACTATTGGATATGGATGTTGATTACTCTCTTCCTCATGAAGCCATTGTGGATGATTCTACTTTTTGGGATGAACCCTTGGATAAAGACATTGATTTCTCCCCTCCTCGTAAAGATGAATTGATACAAGAGGGTGATTTATTAATGGACGACATATTCATACATGATGATGACTCATTTTATAAAACACATTCCCCTTATGCAGGCATTTTAGATAAAGAAGAAAACATTATAGATGCTTTACGTCCATTTGGGATTCCTTCTAGTGATGAGGCATTAGCGGAGAATGATATGAATTTCATTCATGCTCTCCCTCCTAGTGATGATCTTATGGAGAATCAAGATCCTACCTCATCTCCTCCTAGAATGTCTTATTTTCATCCTTCTTGTGAATCTATTCATAGTGTTGAGACAACTAACATGGTTTATCCAAAACCCTTGTTGACTATTGGAGCTTGTCCTCGCATTACTATTAAGGGTAAACCTAGAGATCCTTTGGATTTATTTGATAACACAGATCTTGTTTCAAATGTTTATCATACAAGGAATAAATCGCAACCTAATCTGGTGGTTCCTACTTATTTACCACCTTCTCAACCCATTCTTCCTCCTCCACCCCGTCTTCCTAGCAAGGAGTATGATTTGATAAACCAATTGCACAATACCCCTGACAATATTTCTTTATGGGAGCTTCATCAAACCTCACCTACCTACCATGAAGCCTTGCAAAAATCTCTAGCAACTCTTCCCACTCTAACTCCTAATCAAAAGAACATCAATGCCTTCTTATAGTGCATGCATGCTACCTCGGGTCCTCCTGACATTGTATTTACTCAAAAGGATTTACCTTCTAAAGAAGTACAAAATCAATATGATGCTCGTATAGTTGTTGTTACTATCAATAAGAGTATCATTCATAGGACCTTGATTGATAATGGATCTAAGATTAATATTTTTAGCATGGACTTTCTCAAAGCAATGAAATCTGATCTTTCAACTATTCAACTTGACAATGCTCCTATATGTGGCTTTGATAGCATTGATAAGAATACTTTGGGCATGATTACCTTACCTATCAAAGTAGGTCCAGTCATCCTAAATACTCATTTTCATGTTATGCCTGGACCTCTTAATTATAATATCCTTTTGGGTAGCCCTTGGTTGCATGAGATGCATGTTGTTCCTTCCACCCTTCACCGTAAAGTCAAGTTTATTCACAACAACATGGTGTATACACTTCATGCAAATGATGCGCCAAATCCTTATTTGAATATTCAAGCCCACAATATTCCTATTCCTAATAGTAATCCTTCTTCCTCTAATGCTCTTCCTAGAGATGATTTGGGAACTTTTGATTTTAATCCTACCTTTATTGGAGAGTATAAGGTTTCCAATCTTGATTGTATGAAGCCACAAAGAGAGTTTGAACAATGACCTTTTACTTCTACTTCTCATTTCTTTCGTAATACCATTGTTGCTGCTTCTACCCACTATGAATCTATCAAACCTACTAATGATGACATAGTGACTACTAAAATTCCATTGATTCCTTCTGATATGGCTTCTTGTTATAGTCCTGGTTATCATTTACTAGTTAACAAGTATTCCATGGTCAAGAATGTGGTAAGCATAAAGAGGGAATTCAAATGCCCTTACAGAATGGGGGGCATGAGCATTCTTATAGATTGGGATTTAATCCTCAACAACACATCAATGTTACAAACATCTCAAATAACACTTCCAAACATGATGAACCTATGAAGGAATTTGACCAAGAAGTTCTTTTGCCTAAACTGCTTTGTGCTAAGATGATTACTACACCTAAACAAAAAAAGAAATGTATTCCACACTTGGAACCTCTTCCTTTTTGTTTATATCATATATTTCATGATCACTCTACTAATGAATGTTGAGCTTTACAAATATAAGATTAGGCATCTCATTGATAGTAATGCTATTTATATATCATGTGGCAATGAGTTATATTTCAATCTTGTTTTTTCTAAATAACATTTATGTTCCTATTCTGGAACTCCACATTATGTAAACAATGTTAGCCTAATACTTGGGGGCCCGTTGTCTTACATAGTGTTTTGAGAAATATAATAGGTCCCTTTTCATCCTTGTTCCTATGCTTGGGGGGAATGGATGCCATCTTCTTCTTTTCCATCTTTCCGGGATCCACTTTTACCTTGGTTAAGCATTATCTATCTATTATGTGATATCCAATCATACATGAAAATTTTGGTTTGCATTGAGGATTTATGTCTTTGACCATAACCTATTTCGTTGTTTAATATTGGGTTTCCATGGTTGATAAATCTCTCACCTTGGAAACTGAATAGTGTTCTATCCCTCACAAGGGTTAATTTTTCTCTTCTTGCATGATATCTCTTTACATTCGTCCCTTCCATGGCCTCATAGGAGTTGTGACCTTCTTGGCTTGGACTGGGTGCTACCTATGCATATTGTCTTGTTGTTGAAGAAGGCTTTATCCCTATTCTTTTCTTTCCTTAACATGTCGAAATAGTATATGTTTTTCCATCTTAAGGAGGGGACTTATATATGGCCTCCCTCATTCTATATTATGCATTTTTGTTCAAACCTTTTGTTTTGCAGCATGCTAAATCATCTGAAGGTAATGCACATTAGTTTCTAAATCCTAAAGAGATACGCAATTCAATATGCTAAATCCTCGGAAGGTAACGCACATAAGTTGCTAAATCCTAAAAAGATACGCATTTTACTAATGTATTCCATTGTGATATAAGGATATGGATCCATGGGTACTTCATAAAATTTTTCACAAGACACACTACATACATGCATAAAGCTTCCAGAAGGCACACAACTTTATGGGGTGACTATCAAGCACTTTCTTGGTGGGTCATCCTATCATTTTTTTGGTTCACAATTAGATACATACATCTCATTGGGAAAGGTAATCACACCCTCTCTCTTTTCTCTTTGACCAGTGATGTCCCTCTTATCATGATATTAGGGTTGATAATGATTTAAGTCCATGGGGGCTTGAGGATTCCTTTGTCCCTTTTGATTTCAATAAGATTATATTTTCTTTATGATCTACTTTACCAAGAGTTTGCATTGAGTCCACAGTCTTGCTAAAGTGGGGGCTAGATGTATAGTTGGAAAATAGAAGCACTTAAATTATAGATGGGTTTAGCCTTTTGAGTAAGTGGTTTGGGGTCATGTCAAGCACCTTGAATGGGTCTTTGACTTGGATTTGGCTTTTTCCCCTATTCTGCCTCATCCCCCACTTTTTTCATCCTATTTCTGGCACCCTAAACTATAGATTTGAGATTCTTTCCCTCGGGGTCAAGGTCGACCTTGACCTTAATCTAGGTCAAAATTGACATTTTTATGTCCCAAGATCAAGATTTCAAGTTTCTAGGGTTTACGGATGTCGAGCGTCATAAAAAGTTCATTTCCCGCTTCCTGGTCAGTTGTTTTGGGTTCCGAAACGATGCCTCTTGAATTATATTTAATATAGGTCCTCTTCTATGGATATAGGTCTAATGGAAATTTAATTCTCCTATGTAGGCCTCTCTAGAACATTGTGCCCTATATTCATATATAAGGAAGCCTTCTCCTCTCATTTTCTCTAACCATGATCATCAACTAAGACTTGATGACTCAAAGAAGTGAAATATAAGTGTGAAGGACAAGATGAGAAGAAAGATTTGAAAAAAGATAAATATATATTGAAGCATTCATCTACTCTCAAGCATCCAATCATCCTTAAGCACTCAATTCATCAAGGAGATCCATTGGTAGCCATTGAAGGATTCAAGCTCTATGGAGCCCTCTTGTTGAAGATTTTTCCATCCATATTCATGCAAACTTATTTCCATTCCAAGATCCATTCAAGATTGGTGTTGAAGATCTACAAGAAATTGATTTGAGACATCCTACATTCTACATTCTACATCCATTTGGTGCATACATACTTGTGGATCCACAGATTTCAATCTGCCACGAGGGTTTCTATACAAGCAAGGTGAATTTGTTTATTTACTTTGTTTATATATGCAATTTCAATTCAATTACAAGGTTAATTCCAAAACCTGGGTTTGACTAAGGCAAACCCCTCCCCCCAATAAACAAATCCATTTTCCTTGTAGGTATAGGTTTGGAATAGTAGATCAGAGTACAGATTCATATACCCTTTTCGGAAAACTTTCATGATCCAAAAATAGATTTCCTATCAAAGACTTTTTAGGCTGGTTCTGCCCTAGGTCAGAATCAGAAATTATGGGTTAATGGTGACATTGACTTGAGGGTCAAAATCAGAACTGTGTCAGATTGGAAAATGATTTTTGGGTTTTGTAGATCTCGTAGTTTTGGTTCAAAATCTTGGAAATCAACAATTTCTTATATGTCTAATAGGGTTTTCAGCAAGTGCTTTTTCAAAGGTATGTATTTTATTCTATTTTCCTTTACAAATATTTCCAAATTTACACCCCTTATTCTAAGAATTAAATTTAAGGTGGATAATATGTGCATAGGATCACTTTTATGAGAAAATATCCATTGTTCTAAACCCCATCCATATTTGTTATATTACACCATCAACCCAAATAGAATATCTATTCAATCTTCCTTCATGTATAGCATGTCTATCATATTGCCAAGGTCTACCCAAAAAAATATAGCAACAATCCATTGGCATAATATCACACAATGCCTTATCATAATACTTTCTAATTTTTAGATTCACAAAATATTGTTCACTCACCATTAATGTATGCTCATCCTTGATCCATGAGATCTGATAGGGCTTCAAATGCTTCATCATCTCCAACTACAAATTTGTGACTATTTCCTTAGATGCTAGATTATCTGAGCTTCCACTATCAACAATTACCTTCCAAACTTTGTCTGCAACTCTACATCTGGTCTCGAACAAAATTTTCCTAACAAGATCTTTCTTATCGTTCTCACTCCATAGTATCCTTCAGATCATGAGATTTCCTTCCTTTTCAGCTTCATTCGGTGACTCTTCTTGCACCAAAGAATTTCTTCTACTACCAACTTTCTTTCTTTCATGTGTACACTCAAAAGATTTGTGTCCTTCCTCGCCACAATTGTACCAAGTTACTTGGAACCCTCTTCTACTATAGCCACCTTGGGAGTAATTACCTCTTCCATGATTATGAAATTCCACCTTTCCATTCAATCTTTCCTTTGTCTCAAGATGTGTCTAAAATTGACTTGTTTGGTTTAGATCTATTGTTTTCACCATGAGATCTACCTCTTTCTCTATGGAATCTACCACCTCTTCCTCTTTGTCTTTGTTCATATCTATTGTTCAACTTCTCCTCAGCTTTTAGGGAAAATTGATATGCCTCTTAAATGATTTCCATCTTGACCAAGCTGATCTCATCTTGTATGGAACTTCTCAATCCATTCAGATATATTGCTACTCTTTCCACCTCATCTTCAAGATGTACAGATCTGATATCCAATCTATAGAATTCTTCAGTATAGTCTTTTACCGATCTATCTTTTTGCTTCAAACTTCAATGCATTCTCCTAATCAGGTTAATATGATAATCACAAGGTAGAAAGTTTCCTTTCAATTTGTTTACCATCTTATCCCATACCTTGATTTTTTCTTTACCTTTCTTCTTTCGATCCAATTGTAGATCTTCCCACCATAAGGATGCATGACCTTTCAACCTTGTGCTCGCAATTTTCACCTTCTTGTCCTCTGATACATTTTCATACTCAAAGTACTTTTCCATCTTAGTTATCCAATCAATTAATTCATTAGAATCCAATTTTCCACTATACTGAGGAGGATTAAACTGAGGTGTGGATTTCAAACATGTCAATGATCTAAGGAAACTCTTTTCTTCCTGATCCATGATAGGTGCAGGTGCAACTTCACATTGAACTTCTTCAACTTCATCATCAATAACATATTCAATGTGTCTTCCTCTGTGTTAGGCTGTCTCATAAGTTTCCAATCTAGTAGCCATCTATCTAAGCATATCAGCTATACCTGGATCTATATTTGATCTCCCACAAACCATCTTGAATCCCTCTACAATTGTATGTCAAATCACAATCTTCTATCCCACAACAATATCACCAAATAGGGTTAGGGTTTACAAGAAGGAACTTAGATCACACAAACGCTCTGATACCACCTACCACAAGGAGAGATAGTAAGTAGGGCCAAAGGCACTCCCAACTACCAAACCAGCTTCCAAATTGAGTGTGGAAACACCAACAACAACAGAGTGACAAAAGAAATAACAAGAATCCTTTTCATTAATTGATCAAACTCATTACATGCCTGATTGTAAGGCCTTCCCAGTTTTTGCCATATATTTAATGAATTCAAGAATGATATTCATACATGTGAGGTCACAGACCTACCTTACAATATCTCAATACATAATCTTCTGTCCAATTCTACTATCCTCTAAGAACTTATCACAAAACTAAGAACAAAGAAACAAATATATACAAGAGTCCACCCAAGAAGTCGATGCTCAAATCCATAGGTGAGACCCAGATTTAGGTCCACACAGAAACCAATGATAAACAAAATATAAATTAAGCCAAGGGAATTAAATGTAGTTGGCCAGAAGATCCAACTCCAAAATAAAGAACTCGAGGGTAAACGATGACTGAGAAACAACAAAGACTCAGGCAAAGAACACCCTAAGCAACATAACAATGATTTGGACCAAGCATACCTGAGAAATAGAAAACAAACCCAAGCAATAGAAAATGAACTCGGAACAAGCATGCTCAAGAAACAAAAACCAACTCGGGACAAGCAACTCCAAGTGACAGAAACCTGAGCAACAAAGACCAACTCGGGACAAGCATACCTGAGTAACAGAAACTTAGGAAATGGAGAACTTCACCAAGAATCCTCCAAACAAGATAAAGAACAAAAGAAAACATATTTTTGGTTGAGAAGGATTCCCAAGGACCCAAGATTCTCATGCATCAATAGTTTTCTTCCTTATATATCATTTGCAGTGTCCTAAACCATCCATTAAGTCAACCCAAAAGGAACTAGAAAATGAAGCATTGCAACCTAAAGTAGGTTGATCTTAAAACATATGCCTTCATAATAACACGAGGTTATGAATCAACCTAGCTATTAAATTATCCATGATCACATAATAATTTTTTATCCAATCCAATGCAATAGACCAAGAATAATTACAATTGAAAGGAACACAACTAGTCGACCCATAAATAATCCTACTATCATAATCAACCTCTATACCTTTAGAGAGATATCAAAACATTATGCCAACCAAATTTGTAGCACTGGAGACCATCTATAACCTCTCTAAGATGATTCATAAAGACACCCATTATCAAGTGTAAGTGTTGAAGAATATTATCACAAAACTGGTAACTACTGCATAGACCAAATATAAAGAATCACACCAATTCAACATTTCTTATGCTATGGAACTAATAACTCTAAAACTCATGATATATATCCAATGCACAATCATTAGATTCTTGTCAAAATTCCAAATCCATAACTGTAATTGTAGTAGAATGCAAAGCATTTTACAAAGCTAACTAAGGTGTTATACATTGGTAGACTACAAACCAAAGTTCAAACAATTATAACTTTCTTTATAATAGTGATTGAATCCTAAAACTAGTGGAAAAGTATCTAAAATAATCTATGATATGATTACAAAAATATAGAACCACAACTTGAAGGATGGAAGAATGCAAAGTAATTTCCATCTATATGCACAAAGAATCATTTTTTTTTGCACTTAGATGAATTTCCTCAAGTTCCAAATAAACATATGGTATTAGACTCCCAGATTCTCATACTCAAATCTTGTAGACTCTAACCCAGTTAACCACACCATATAGGAAAAAAAAAAAAAAGGAGTTATTTCATACTATTTTTTCCATGCCATCTATTTTTTACCACAATGAAGCCATTAGCTAGTCTATCATCTCCACCTTTAATCACTGGCACAACTGTACTCAAGAATCTCTAATATAAACATGTATTATCAAGCACATCCAAGACCTCCACACATAATTTTGCTATCTCAATAACACATACTATTAGATATCAAGTTGAGATCAATGACAACGACAATAGATAGGTGGTATTAAATGAGAAGGTTGTGTATAAAGAAAATATATTAAAAAAAAAATGCCTAGTTCTTAATGAAATCATTACAAAATTTTCAAAGGTTCCATAAAACCAAAATTTTCAACAACAAGAACAAATCATGTACTCTAAAGTTACTATACATTTTCTTAGAAGGTCTACCAAGTTAAGTTTGTACATGTTGAATGGTATTCTCCTTTAATGTATTATATTCTAGTGAGTACAAAAGGTATAAAGAAACAATGTATCTATAGAAACCAAAAATAAGCTGGAACAAATAATGAAACAGGATATGTAATCTTTGATAGATAACCAATATTTTCACTTGGTTGAGTTTCCTAGAGGTAAAAGAGTATTTTAAATTAAATAGGTATTTATGTTGAATAATGGAGATGGACAAAAAATCTATATTTTTCTTATAAAGTAATCTTAATAGAAGAAAAGTATAGGATTTTATCAAATATGTTTTACCGTTTAGCAGATGATTTACATCTTGATTGGTTAGATGCAAATATAAATTTTCTCTATGGGGATTTATAGGAAGATATTTAGATGTAGTGGACATAATGTTATGAGGTCAAAGGGAATGCTACATTACTATGCTGGTTGAAGAAGGGCTTGTATGAATTAAAGCAAGTTGTAAGGTAGTTGTATTTAAAATTTTCTAGATTTATGATAGAACAAGGCTATAGTAGATGACATTCTGACCTATGTTTGTAATTTAATACATTATCTAATGATAGATGTATATTATATTGTTATAATATGTAGGTGACATGCTTTTTGTAGGGTCTAACATGCAAGATATAATTATACTCAAAAGAAAATTAGCATCTATATTTGCAATGAAGGATTTTGGTGTTGGAAATAATTTTTTTGGCATTAGAATAATAAAAGAGAAATAAAAATAAATTAACATCTTAAAGTGATTATAAAGAGAAGGTGTTTCAAAGATTTAAAATACAAGATGAAAAAATAATTAGCACACATTTATTTATAAATTTAAAATTGACTAAGAAGATGTGTTTGAAGACACAATAAGAGATAGACTACATTAAGATTTCATACTCGTCATAATTTGTAACTTGATGTCTATGAAGGTATCTACAAGAATTTATATTGCATATGTATAGGGAATGTGAGTTTCTATATCAATAATCGAAGTATATAGCATTGGAATAGTAAAGTGAATTCTTTGATATTAAAGAGGTACTATTATCCAATCGTTATGCTTTTGCAAAATATAGACAGGAAGAGGAGCATCACAAGGTGTTTTTTTTTACTATAAATGTGGAATAACCAAAAGTTGGATTTTGGAATTGCAAACATTTCTTATGATTTTGACAACAAAATTAGAGTATATATTTTCTAGAAAGACTACTAAAGAGAAGAATCTATAAAAATATTTATAGAGGAATTGGGAAAGAAGAAGGACAATAGTAAGGTGTACAATGCTACCTTGAGTTGCATTCATCTTGTTAAAAAATAAACTTTTCATTTTAGAGCTAAACATATACAACTTAAGTACCATTTCAAGTTATTAGTTCTTGAAGATGGACAACTAAATTTAGAGAAGATATATACGAGCCTTACTCTTGTAGATGTGTTAAGAACAGGAATCAGTTGATATAAACTACTTTATTGCACAATTTTAGTTGGTCTTCAAATATGATTATCAAAATGAGAACATGTGAAGTCTAATGCTTGGAGTATAATCTAGTAGGTGTAGTTTCTAGTATGTGTCTCTAAGTGGGAGATTATTGGTAATGATGGTTGATTATAGTTATTTTTAGATCTTATTACATGATGGAGGTATATGTTTTATGGGCGGGACCACTCCTCCCACTTGTGTTACAGGGAGGGAAAAAATAAATTTTGGTTCCCTTTTGGTGGGGGTTAGGGCCACTTCCCCGAAAGATAAATTATAGAAAAATCCCATATAAAACAACATAGAAGCTATGTATCAAAAGTATTGATAAATAATTCTGGAAATTGTATGCAAAGACTATAAGAGATTGAAGATTAATTTTAAATTAGATTTACTATTCAAAGGGGATACAAGAGCAAGAAATAAAAATTAAATGAAATCCAAGTAAGTTTATTGATTGAAGTAATGTCACCATGCAAAAATGAATAGCTTTTGAGCAATCACCAAAAAGCTTGAAGAGGAGACACAAGAGCTTTTGAAAGGGGAAAAGAAAAGAAAAACCCCTTGCGTATTATGGAGAGAGAGAGAGAGAGAGAGAGAGAGAGAGAGAGAGAGAGAGAGAGAGAGAGAGAGAGAGAGAGAGAGAGAGAGAGAGAATATTATTACATTTCTTATGATTCGGTCTTTTATTATGCATGGGATTTTTATCATTTTGCTTCTTACAACAATTATGCGTATCATGTCCATCTTTCCCACAATATGTGCAATAAGGTCATGTGTTAAAGTTATTATTTTGATTATTGTAATTATTATTATTACGATTATTATGGTTATTATAGGACTTAGAATGAAATTTTTATTGGAATGATTATGACTAGTTTGATTATTATGGTAATTATTTGATCAAAAATTGTGATTATGATTCTTGTTTTTAGACATGAATGCATGTTTATTACTTTTAAGAGTTCCAAACTGAATTACTTTTGTCTCTTTTGACATAGTAAATTTTGAAAAAGAACATAAGTTTTTGATTGAGGTAACAATAGGTTTTGAAGGGGACCCTAAAACCCTTTACAATATAGAAGCAAGAAAGAACATTAAAAGCATCAAAAAGACAATGAATTCCTTAAGGAAATGGCTGAACCAAAAGAGGGAAAACCCTAAGATATAAAAATTATAAAAGCATACTCAAAAAGAACAAAAAATGGCTAGCACACTATCTAGCAGACAAAAGAAAAGTGCCCAGAAACATAATTCATTCCAACATTTTGAGGAAATCCTCAGAATTCACCAGTAGGGCCGGAATCTTCTGGGTAGATTCCTGAAGGCTCGTAAGATCTTTAGGTTGAGAAGCCATTTTCTTCTTTGTAATTTATCTAGTTCTAGAGCCATGGCTAGAAATATTCTCATCCTACTTAACAACATCATCATCAAAAGTAATGGCATTTTTATCTGTGTAAGTTCCTTCCACCAGAGCATACAACGCATTAAGGTTAGTGACAGTAGCTTTCATACCCCTTTTGGTTGAGGGTGAAGATCTTCCTGAGCATTTTCTCATTATTAATTTATTTTTTTAGGATGGGGGTGAGCTTCTTATCTATGACATTAGTAATATTCTCATTAAGCGAAGTAAAACTCTAAAAATCCTCAATAAAAACATTTTTACCTTTACAATTAGACATAGAAGCATCGTTCCTCATTTTGTCCACTGTATCTTTAAGCATGTCATTCCTAGCATCCGGGGCTCTATACTTAATACTCAGATCTTGGATTTCATGAAATGCCCATTTATCCAGGTTGAAGGCTAGGATAGCTCTACTGCTAGCCAAATTTTAAAACGATCATTTTGGTGACTCTTTTTGTGTTGAGGTCATGTTACTCAAGAGATGTAGCATCACCTTTTTTTCTGGTTCTCAGTACTCTTTCCCTTCTCAATGTTACCCTTAATAGTCGGGTTCTCATAGGGAGTGTTAGAATGATCTTCAACCTCCCAATTAACAGTCGAGTCAAATTTTTTGGAAAGAAACTCCAAAGGCCTACTGCTCTTTTCATTATCAGCATTGGTCTCCATACCCATGTCACCAATATCCCCATCACCAGCATCATTCCCATCTTAAGTCTCCCTGTCAATGTTCTCATCTTCAGTATTTCCCTTAACATTATCATCACAACTCCCAATGTGGGTATTATTATCCTTCATCTACAGCTGATCCATAACATTGTGCAGATTTATATTATCCTCATAAGTCTCATGCTCGGGGTCTTTCAAAATTTCATCTCCAGCCCTATCTTTGAAAACCTCAGATAAAATATCACCAGTTCCTTCCAGAAAAGGAGGGCTATTTTCTTGTAAATTCTTATCAAACTCCTCTTTGTTCTCTTCCCCATGAGGGTATCACTCTCCTCAAGAATCTCCTTGTTATTGATATTATCTTTATCCAGGATTTCCTCCTCAAAGGTATCATTGTCCTTGTAATCATCAGACTCCATTCCCTCCACCTTGTCAAAGATAGACAGGGGAACATCTTTCTTCTTAGGAGTAGCCTTTCTAGATTTCTTATTAGGTGAGGGGCTCACTTTCTTCCTACAATTAGTTTCCACACACTTTCTCTTCTTCTTGCCAACTTGCTTTTAAGCAATGGCTCTAGGACCTTGTCTCTGGTATACTCGATGATAAACAAAATCACACGTTCATGGAGGATGGGAGAGAGGAGCTTGATTCTATTGTCCATAATACTTTTGTTCAAGGAGCTCTGAAAGAAATAGGGGAAAGAAACCCTAGTTTTATGATGAAAATGACTAACAAGTACAAAATGGAAGTTGTAAACCCTTAAAAATCTTCTTTGTACGGTAAAATACTCCATGATTACCCTCAAGACCTGATCCTAGATGAGCTTGATATTATTGATATTGACAAAATTAACATTTCCCTTAACTAACATTTCCCTCTCTTCAAACATTTTAGGGAAATCCTTAAAAGCCTTATTTCTAATTTTCGTTTCTTTGAAGTAATTAATGCCATCAAGTGAAAGACATATTATCTCTACAATTAGGTCCAAAGTAAGAGGAAAAGACTTACCCGCAAGCTGCACAACCCCATTATCCCATCCTAAAGCAAACTTTGTAGTAATATCTTTATTGTTGCCATGCAAGCATTGAAGATATTGTTCGACCCTTCCCTTCTTAAGTTTCTTCCAAAAAAAATTCATGAATCCATTTTCATTCTGAGGGTTCCTCTCTCTTAAGATCCCCTCCCATTTCTTCCTTTATGCAATTAAGCTCCAAAATTTCATTACTAGACTTGTGCATAGTCAGGTTGAGATTAGAGTTTCCTAATATGGGAACATAAAACTCAGAGTGATAAGCCTTTAATGTGAAATAAGTCTTAAACACCCACAAAGTGAGTGTTAAAAGATGAGTATTAATGATAATGCGCTCCACCTACCACTTCACTTCAGCAGTACATAAAATATGTCTCATATAATTCAAAATCATCATTACTTTGAATGGTTCCCTCCTTTTGATTAATCTTATCATAATTTAAATGAGCTTATTAATTTGTCACCATTGATATTGTTAGTTCCAAACCATTTGCAGGTGATGTAATATTTCACCCCAATGTTGGCTAACCAATCTGCGACCATAATAATTTTGCGGTAATCATGGGTTAAGTGACACTTTTTGAATTTGAGAGCGGTTCAACTTTAATTTTGTCAATTATATGCTCTATAGTCCACGAAGGTTTGCTTAAGCCTTTAATATTATTGACAATATCGGGAGAGTCTCCCTGTAGCCGCAAGTTATTATGACCCAAAATATCTTCTAGCATAATAGTATTGAGAGCCTCCAAAGCTTTATCTCTGTGATTATATTGTAATCAAAAAGGAAAGGCCACAACTCCAACACAATTATCATCCCAGTCTTTGATGATGCCTCCACCACCCGATGTTCCTAGGTTTCCCTCAGCAGCCCCATCAAATTTAGCTTTGAACCATCCATGGGGAGGGGAAGACCATTGTGCTCCATCTCTAGGATAAGGGATTTAGTATAAGTAGAGCTAAACTTCCAATTTATAATTCTCTCAAGATCCTCCAGAGAGGAGATCAAAGCAGGATTTTTGTTGATCATAACAGTGAAGTTCTCCTCCATCCCTCTGCAAATTTAATTGTCAACCACTTCAACTTTAGCATATTTCTCCTGAAAAACTCTATTGTTTCTCTCCTTCCAAATGTGCCAAATAAAATGATGCAGAATCACATTCCAGAAATGTTTAGCCAACTTATTTGAATAAGGATAGCTCCATTGAGTGATAAAATCCTACCATAAAAGAGGGAAAAACTAGGAAAGGTTCCATTTCTAAAAATAATCTCCCATACCATATGAGAGTAGGAGAAATATCATGATATTATCACAATATTCAACCTCCTCCATACAAATGAAGTGTCTATTAGGCGAGTAGAAGCCCATTTTACAAAGATTATCTAAAGTCAACGGTTTATTCTGGGATAAAAGCCAAATAAATAAATGTATCTTAGGGATGAGAAATTTATGCCAAACCTTCAAAAAAATAGGTCTAACCTCACTCGAGGTTATAAGATCATAGGAAGAGGCCACAAAGTAGACACCATCCAGTTTAGAATCCCAGATGATTTTATCATAGTTGTTTTCATTGACAAACTAGGTTTGCAGCAAAAGATGAAGAGGAAGGAGCTTTCTGTCTATTTCTCCCAAGTTGATCCACTTGTTTCCTCTCCAATAGTCATTAAATTTTTCCCCAATAGTTTCTTTAAATCTACCAATAGCTTATCTCTAATATTGATTGCTTGAGAGAGGGTCAATTGGTAACCAACAATCCTCCCTAAAGTCAATTTTCCTACCATTTGCCAAATTCCATCTAATGCCTTTAGTAATCAAGTCCTTTGCATAGAAAATTTACTATTACATATATGTGATCGGTCATATCCTCTTTATAGAGGATGAAGCCTTCAAGAGTAGGATTGTTAAACAAGTATTTGTTTCTAATAATCGAGCTCCATTCTTTTCTCTCCCCATAGATAAACCATATTTTTTTGGCAAGACGAGATTTATTGAATTTTGTAATAGTTCCCAGACCAAGCCCCCCAAAGTTGTTTGGCTTACACATCCTTTCCCAAGCAATTAATCTTAATCTTTTATTATCTTCAACCCCTGACCACAAGAATATTTTTTGAATTCTTTCAATCATCATACAAAATTTGTGGGGAATCTTAAAGAGACTTAATGCATAGACTGGAAGGTTTTGTAGAGTTGACTTCAAAAGTTGAACTTTCCCAGCATGACTTAAAAGGACCCCCTTCCAACTAGCCAAATTTCTATTAAATCTTTCAATGATTAAATTATAGAATGCATTAGGGGGTTTAGAGCTCAATGGAAAGCCAAGGAAAGATGAGGGCAGGACTCCAACACTGCATCCAATTTTTTTGAGATATTTCTTTGTCTCTCCTAGGGGGTATTAATGAAGAAGATAGAGCTCTTATCCCAGTTAATAAGATGACCAGATGCAGAACTGTAAGTATTTAGAGCCATCTTCAAGTTTTTGACCTCCTTAATAGTATTAGCCCCCATAGTATGACTATGATCCACAAATTTCTCGTGGGAACAAAAGGTTCTAGCAGAAGAAGGTTCAAGACTAGAGAACAAACCTTCTCCCACCAGACTACTAATGTATCTTCCCAGACATGAAGTTAGAATAGAAAAAAAAAATTGGGCAGATAGGATCACCTTGTCTAAGACCCCAAGAAGGTCTAAAGAAGTTGGAAGACCAACCATTAACAATAATAGAGGAAGAGATAGTCGAAACTAATTGCATTATAAGTTTGATAACTCCCTTATCAAAACCAAACGCTTCAAGGAATTTCAGCAAAAGATTCTAGTCCACTCTATCATAACCTTTTGAGAGGTCCGACTTCGTTAGGAATCCTTGTTTATTAGAATCTTCCAAAGAATTAATATTTTCATGCACGTTAATGATAGAATCTAGGATTTTCCTTCTAGGAACAAAACCATTGTGCTGGGGGGAAATGATAGATGGGAGAATAGACAAAATTCTCAAAGTTAACACTTCAGAGATGATTTTTTACAAGGAGTTACAGAGACTTATAGGTCTAAAAGCATCAACAGTATTAGCTCTAGGATTCTAAGGGACCAACACTAGAAAATTTGGATTAAGTTCCCCAAGAAGGGATTTTGTACCAAAAAAACTCTTTCACCGCAATATTCACCTCTTTTCCCATAATCTCCCAATAATGCTGAAAGAAAAGCATAGGAAATTTGTCTAGACCAGGAGACTTCTCACCTTGGAAGGAAAAAACAACATTCTTTATTTCCTTATCAGACGGGATATCTAGTAATATAACATTGGTATATTTATCAATCAGTGAAGGAATAGTAGAAAAACATTCTTCCCGATCAGAAGAAACCAAGTTAGGATCTTTGGATAGGAGAGTGGCAAAGTATGTGAGCATTTCTTTTCTAGTAATTTTCTCCTTAACTATCTTGTTTCCATTAGACTTTAAGCGTGAGATTTTGTTAGCAACCTTGTCCTTCATAGTAGTCATATGAAAGAATCTAGTATTTTCGTCCCTCGCCTTAAGAAGAGAGCTCTAAACCTCTATCTCTAGAAGGTTTCCTCCTTAGATATAATATTATGATAGTTCAAAAGCAGGTTATTTTAAATACTTTTGAGATTGTCAGAGAGACCCTCCATTTGGATTTGGTCTTGGATATCCTTTCTTTCAATCTGCGAACAAATTTTGGATAGGAAGATGTCACCAAAGACATCTTTGTTCCTAGTCTTAACCTTTATTTTGGTCGCATATATTTTCTTCACAACTCTGTACATAACTCCCCCATCCATAGAGAAATAACACCAGTCTCCAATGCTTTCCTTCAAGTTGGGACGAGCCATCCACATTTTTTCATAATGAAAAGAGAATTTTTTCTTGTCACTCAAGGGGTCAGCAAAAAAAATATAGGGAAGTGGTCAGATCCAATTCTTAGCATAGAAGCAAGAAAACATGAGTACCTTGAGATCTACTCCAGAGAAATGAGATTTCTATCCAATTTCACTTGAATAAGCTCAGCTCTAGTCATCTTGTTAGACCACGTATAAAAGTGGTGTAGGAGCACCTACTCTAGACTCAACAAACAATGACCTTAAGAGTCCTAAACATATCTAGTTTAGCCTAGTTACATCAGTTAGGCACCTAGACCTTAAGGTGAAGCCTTGAGTCTTCTTCCATTTTCACTTGATCCCATGTGTTGATCTGTCCTAGTTTTCAAGATATCGGGTTTTTAGTGAGATTGCCTGGATTTAAGGCTTAAAACCAATTCCACCATGGGAAATTAATGTCCCTTGGTGGAATTCATCCTTTTCCAATTTATTTTCATATTCTATAGGTTAGAAGTGTGGATTTGTAGAGGAATGAGTTTTCCACAAGACCCTAGGTGTACATCTCATGTGTGCACCAATTTGTGACTTAGGACAGTCACTATAGATTTTGGTTAGGGATTCATCAAGGTCTCAAATCCTGGCTTTTGAGTTGTTTTACATGTCCACACATGCCTCCATGCTTGGTTTGTGTTTTGGCATAGGAGAAAGAGCAATTGTAGTGCATTTGGAGCCCTAATTAGGCCTACTAGTTCAGTCTAAAACTTGTGACAGCAGTGTCTTGTATTTACCTCCACTCCTTGGTGCTTGGATATGTTTAGTAAAGCCTTAAAGGGTATCAAAATCCATGACCAATTCAATACTTCCTTTGGAAACATTTTTACTTATGTTTAAAAAAACCTCTGAAAAAGGCTACAAGCCAAATCCTTAGGTTGTGAAGCATCTTGATGTTATGGGTTTATTTTGAAGGAAAGAACCATTGGAACTAAAGGAATAGGACCTAAAAAAGCTAGTACAGTGATTGTAGGGAACCCTTGGTCTTATAAGTTACCTCATGGGGTTTTGTTTTCTTTTGGGCTAAGGATAACTCTTAGTACCTTCTCAATAGTTGGTGTTTGACACTTGGCTAACCTAGTGATTAGGTTTCCTTGGGTGTTTGGGTTGTGATAACCATTCCCCTTTTCCTTACCATACTTTTGATAAGTATTTGGGCACTTGGATCCCATTTGGGTGATTGAGATCTTTTGAAGGTTGCCATTTGACCCAGTACTCTTGGGTGTTGGTTTTTGAAACTTATCACTTCTCACTGATTGAAGACTTCCACTTGCCACTGCTGCATCAAGTGGTATCAGAGCTATGTCTGATCCTAAGAATGAGGAGATCCCTACAAGGGTCACAAATAGTGAGTTAGGAAATATGGTGAGAGAGAAAAAGGCTGCAAATAAAGCCTTAACGAAGAGACTTCAAGAACTTGAGAAGAAGCTTGATGACAAGGACAAAGATGGGTCTAAAAATGAAGAAGGGAGTGAAGAAGAGGAGGATGACTCTATTTAACACATTCCTATAGACCAAAGGCCTTTCATAGATTCCTTAAAGTCCATGGGGAGGAGAACCATGGAGGAAAAGATAGATTTTTCGGTCTTCAATGGCAAGATGAATGCAGACTTGGCCTTGTATTGGATAGAGGCTCTAACAACATTCTTTGAATGTGAAGACATCCCTGAAAAATAGAGGGTAAAGGTGGAAAGATCCAAGTTAAAGGGAGCAGCCCTAACTTGGTGGAACTTCATCCAAACAGAGAGGGTGAAGAATGGGAAGAACATGATCAACTCATGGAATAGGATGATAGAATTGATCAAAGAGACATATGTACATGAGGACTATGGGGTGCAACTCCATAGGAGGAAGCAAAGTCTGAGATAAAAAGATATGGATGTAGGCTCATACATCGAGGAGTTCTTGAAACTATGTATAAAGACCAATATGGCTAAAGATGAGGAAGAAAAGCTAGCAAGGTACATGAATGGCTTGAAAGTATCTATTCAAGAAGAGATAAGTCTGCACTGCCCTACCATAGTCAATAGGTGCTATTAAATGGCACTTAAGGTGGAGGAAAAATGGAACAGAAAACAAGACTTTGGCAAAGGAAAGAGTAATGATAGTGGGAAGAACTTTAGAGGCAAAAGCAACTCTTGTAACAAGGCACAAAGTGGTGGCAGCAGCAGTAGGACCCCTGACCAAGGAGACAAAGAAAATAGTGACTCTAATTCAAGAGGGAACTATAGAAGAAGGAAGCCCTTCAATAGGGGAAGGAAAAATTTAGGAAGAGGTAATGGACCATTGAAATGTTACTATTGCAACCAAATGGGACATCATGCAGGAAGATGCCCTAAGAAGAGACACAACAACAACCAAGGTGAGAGGAGAGCACAACTTGTCCTAGAAGATAAACAATAAGAAAATGTTGATGCTAGAGACTTGGAACCAGAGGAAGGAGTATGCTTGATGATGAGGTAGGTCTTCCTTCAAGTGCCACAAACCCAAGAACCTCCACAAAGGAAAAATCTCTTCAGAACAAAAATCAAGTGTCATGAAAAGGTATGCAATCTACTTATAGATTCTGGTTCAACTGAAAATATTGTATCTTGTGAAATGGTTCAGAAATGAAACCTCTCTAAAATGCCACACCCTTGCCCCTATCATGTTTTGTGGTTAACAAGAGGCCAACAAACTCTAGTAACAGAACAAGGATGGATAGAATTCTCAATTGCAGATTTTAAGGACAAAGTTCTTTGTGATGTGGTTGAAATGGATGCCTCACACATCCTTCTAGGCATGTCCTAGAAATTTTATGTAGATGCCATACACCATTGTAGGAAGAATACCTACTCCATCACTAAAGATGGGAAGACCTTTACTATGAAGCCCCTATCGGATAACAAATCTGCAAAAGAACCTATTGTGATCATCATGGGAGAGAAGGAGATGTTAAAAACCTTGAAAGAATCTGATATAGAGCCATTTGTCTTAATCTCAAAGCCCAAAGATAATATCAGGTCTGAACAAAAGGATCCCATCCCAAATGAAGTCTTAAAACTGCTGCAAAAGTATAAAAATTTCACTGTTAGTGACCTGCCCACTAGTCTCCCTCCCATTAGGGACATTAGTCATCAAATAGACCTCATACCAGTCTCATCCCTACCTAATAAGGCACCATAAAAAATGACACCATTGTAGCATACAGAGATTGAAAAATAGGTCACTAATTTGTTGGAAAAAGGACTCATTGAAAAGAGTCTCGGCCCATGTACAGTACCATCAGTCTTGGCCCCTAAAAAGGATGGAAAATGGAGGTTATGCACTAACAGCAGGGCCATAAACAAAATCACAATAAGGTACAGATTCCCCATGCCAAGGATTGAGGACCTATTGGATCAACTTGGAGGTGCTTTCTACTTCACCAAGATAGACTTAAAGTCTGGATACCATCAAATCAAAATCAGACCGAGAGATGAATGGAAAATAGCATTCAAGACTACAGAAGGTTTGTTTGAATGGTTAGTAATGCCTTTTTCCTTAAGCAATACCCATAGCACTTTTATGAGGCTTATGAATGAGATATTCATTGATTTTATTGGCAAATTTTTTGTTATTTACCTTGATAACATACTAATATTCAGTCATAGCAAGGAAGACCATCTTGATCATGTGGAACAGGTACTAAGAAGACTCCATCAGCACAAATTGGTAATCAACTTGGAAAAATGCATGTTCATGAGGAAGGAACTAGTATTCCTAGGTTTTGTGATTTCACAAGGTACCCTCAAGATGGATCCTGAGAAGGTAGATGCAATCATTAATTGGCCTCCACCAAAGAATCAAGGTGATGTAAGGATTTTCCATGGGCTTGCAACATTTTATAGGAATTTCATCAAGAATTTTAGTCATTTATGTGCACCAATGCTTGAAACAATCAAAGGTGGAAAGAAGACTAAGTTTGCATGGACAAAGGAAGCCAATGATGCATTCCAATACTTGAAAAATAGAGTTGCCCAATACCCTATCTTGGTCCTCCCTGATTTCAACAAGGTCTTCACTATGGAGACAGATGCAAGCAATTTGGCTATAGGGGCAGTCCTAAGCCAAGAAGGCATGGCAGTTACTTTCTTCTTAGAGACATTGAATGAAGCCAAAAGAAAGTACTCCACTTATGACCTAGAGCTCTATGCCATGGTCCAAGCCCTCAAGAAATGGAGGCACTATTTGATCCCAAAAGAGTTTGTATTCTA
>MU224560.1:1468878-1481757 GCA_018584345.1 Thuja plicata
TGGCTATCAATTATATCGAATTCATGTACTCACAATTGAGTATGAACATCTATTTATACTAGCTTAGGTTCAATTCTTGATTCATGCATTCGCAAGTTAACTCTAGATTCAAGATATACAACTTGATATTGATCTATAGTTAGATATGTTTTAGATCTATTAGGATGCTTTAAATCATTTACATAAATCTTGCATGACCATCTAATATGATTTAAAACAAAATAAAACTCTATAAATAGAATTACATTGCTTTAATCATCGTGTAAAACTCGGATCCATAATTTGTGGGTTCTTGATCTGTCTGTCGGTTCTGATGGTCGGTGTTCTTGGTCGTCGGTGTTCCTTACTTTGAACATGTCATTAAGTATGCTTGTCTGTTCCTGTCAGGTTATTTTGGAAACTGTGTTGCCAGTAATGCTTGTGGTTTCTGGTGATGCTTATGTTCGCCGGTGATGCTTGTGGTCGCCAGTGATGCTTGTCACTTTTATACTTAGCATTTTTCTCACAAATCTTTGTCTTGTCGGGTATGATTGCATTTCATCGGTAGTACTTGTGGTTCGGCGGTGATGCTTGCTGTCTACCAATAATGCTTTATGTCTATGTTTTTCTCTGAGTATACTAATGGAAAAATAATGTCATCAGAAGGTAGAATATGTAACTTGGCATTTCAAATCTATAAAACAAACCATTTTGCTATAGATTTTTGAGGACAGTGATCTTGTATGGATAGGTACAGACATGAGGGCATGAAATAGTGATTCCAAAAGGTGAAGCCTTGAGTTTTCTTCCATTTTCACTTGATCCCATGTGTTGATCTATCCTAGTTTGCAAGATATCGGGTTTTTAATAAGACTGCCTGGATTGAAGGCTTAAAACCAGTGTTCACCTAGGGCTTGATTGTTTGGACCAATTCCACCATGGGAAATTAATGCCCCTTGGTGGAATTCATCCTTTTCCAATGTATTTTCATATTTTGCAATTTAGAAGTGTGGATTTGCAGAGGAATGAGTTTTCCACAAGACCCTAGGTGTACTTCTCATGTGTGCACCAATCTGTGACTTAGGATAGTCACTATAGATTTTGGTTAGGGATTCGTCAAGGTCTCAAATCCTAGATTCTGAGTTTTTTTACATGTCCACACATGCCTCCATGCTTTGTTTGTGTTTTTGCATAGGAGAAAGAGCACTTTTAGTGCATTTGGAGCCCTAATTAGGTCTATTAGTCCGGTCTAAAACTTGTGACAGCAGTGTATTTTTTTTACCTCCATTCCTTGGTGCTTGGATATGTTTAGTAAAGCCTTAAAGGGTATCATAATCCCTAACCAATTCAATACTTCCTTTGGAAACATTTTGACTTGTGTTTAAAAAAACCTCTGAAAAAGGCTACAAGCCAAATCCTTAGGTTGTGAAGAATCTTGACGTTATGGGTTTCTTTTGAATGAAAGAACCATTGGAACTAAAGGAATAGGACCTAAACAAGCCATTACAGTGATTGTAGGGCACCCCTAGTCTTATAAGTTACCTCATGAGGTTTTGTTGTCTTTTGGGCTAAGGATAACCTCTTCGTACCTTCTCAATAGTTGGTGTTTGACACTTGGGTAACCTAGTGATTAGGTTGCCTTGGGTGTTTGGGTTGTGATAACCATTCCTCTTGTCCTTACCATACTTGTGATAATTATTTGGGCACTTGGATCCCATTTGGGTGATTGAGATCTTTTGAAGGTTGCCATTTGACCTTGTCCTCTTGGGTGTTGGTTTTTGAAACTTACCACTTGCTCACTGATTGAAGACTTCCGCTTGCCACTGCTACATCAAAAAGATACCCACCAGCTCCAGATCCAGGAGAGATTCATCATTTATATAGTCCATAAGGCTTAATCTTCTTTCCATCTAAGAAGGATTTCCTCTCTTTTTCTGCCTCTTTCAACGGAGTGTTAAAATCCCCCATAACCATCTAGCTTTTATCCTGATTATTCTTCAACAGGTCCTTCAAGATTTGCCAAAATGTTTGTCTACCTAATCTAGTATTAGGAGCATAAATATTAAGCAGAAGCCAAGATAAATTTTTCTAATATGAGTCACCTTCACCATAACGATGTTCTTCTCAACCTTTATAAGAGTGCATTCAATAGAATTTTTATTCCTAAAAATCACCACACCTCTAGAGGCTCTGTCTAAATCACTACCTATGCTGCCCCCATTCATGATAGGCTGCATTTTTTCAACTTTCTCTATAGGCATTTTGGTTTCTTGAATCAACAAAATATCCATATTTTATTCTCTAACAAGATTCCTTAAAACATCCCACTTATGAGGAAAATTCAATCCTCTAATATTCCAGGAAATGATCTTCATTTACGATATGGGGAACATACCTCAGGGATGGTGAGTTGCAAACCATCTTCTATATTCTTCTTTGCTTCTTGTTCTCTTGTAATTTTTGCTGATTTTATTTCTCTGGGTTCCCCTTTAGGAGACCCAATATCCGCCTTCTATTGGCATCTAGTCTACACTCCTCCATGGACTTGACTATCATTTTCTTAGCCAATCTAGGCATTGAGAATCCCTGATTCGCCACATTACCTTTTTTAGTTGAATTTCTATGATGTTTCTTTCCACTTTCCTCTATCCATTTTTCTTCTTGTATTCCCTCAATGATTATAGGATTTACCAATCTCTCTTCCCTCCATATATCAGTTAATGGTGACAGAGGGTCCTCATTTCCACTGTCTTCGATAGTGTCACTATTTGAGTTGCCAACCTGCATATTAGACCCCTAGGGTTTAATTATTTTTAGATAGGATTCATCCCTTACCATGTCCTTAAAGGAATCTTCAACCCTAGAGACCGGAGTAGTAGCTTCCAGTTCCTGGGATCCCACACTTTCCAATCTCCTAGTAGATGAGAATTTTCCTCCATTTTAAGTATGGACTTCGTGATCTTTTCTAGTCTTGATAGTACGCAAAGGGAATTCTTCAAGTGTCTTCCCAATATCTTTAGCTACAGTCATTGGGTTTTCCTTCTCTTTGTAGTTGTCTCCCTCAAGACAGACCCCCTTTGACTCTTCAAGCCCTCCTTCCTCACCTTTATTTTCCATTGTATTATGCTCATTCTTACTGTTTTGATTTTTTTCCCTTCATTCTTTCCTTATATCTTTCTTTTTTCCTTGAGTCCCCTTAGTTTCCTTTTTTTGTTTGTATGGCCATTGCTTCGCCCAATGCCCATATTTTTTGCATACAAAACAAGAAAAAGGTACAGATTCAGATTCCACAGACTGAACATATGTCAAAATCTTGGACATAATAGAAAAACCTTAGGTAGGCCCACAGATTGATGGACATTCACACATATTCTATGGTAGAGTAGGAATAGAAAGTTGAGAATGCACATTGGTAATAGATTATTGAAATTTACTAGCAAAACATTTTTTAAGAATAATATGAATCAAATGAATATCAGCTAATATTTATTATTAAGGTAACAACATGTTTTGAAGCGGCCTCGAGATCCTATAGAAAAAGGGAACTTAAGACATAGCAATAAGAATTCCCATAACATAATAGACCAGCCTGAAAAAGAGGCCTAAGAGAAACACACACACAACAAAAAATAAGACGAAACACTCTCAAGTTGCAAGAAAGAATAAATATTGGAGAACAACAACGGGAAAATAGAAAGCTATCATTTTGACCCCTTCGTATGGGACCAAAGGGTCATGTCAAAAGAAGAAGAGGATATTTTAACTTTTTTTTTCCTTTAACCATAACCCAACCATCTTCAACTCTAGTAGCCTAAGCTTTCCAAGACTTCAAAGACGAAGAACCAGCGCCCAACAAAGGAGTAGATACTTCAAGCGACACATCAAGCATAGGGCCAACTTTAGCCCTAGCCATAAAATTTTTAATTAATGGCTCTGCCAAACCTGAGCAAGTAGGAGATAGAACACCAGCAAGACAAGCCTAAACAACACTCATAGCTCCACTAGAAACTAGCAAAGAAAGAACGGGTTCAGCTCCAGCAAACATAGAACCACCAACCAGACCACCATCAACAGTGGCCAGCAAAAAGAGAGCATAAAAAACACCAACAGACACTGAGTCAAAACAAATAGCTACCATAGACCCAACATGGGTAGAAGGAGGCAAATCCTTCTTCCCAGGCTGAGAGGAACTTTTGAGAACTATATAATGTTGGGTAGAGACACCCTTCCATCAAGAGGGAGATGTTTTCTTTTTCTTCAAATCCAAGCCTTAATGTGCATAAATGTGGCTAGTCTTAAAACATTTATGACATCTAAAGGTAATTCCCTTGTAGTCAAGTTGTTGGATCCAAGATCCTAAGGTTGATTCAATTTTGATTTCAGGTGGGAGACCCTTTGAGGTGTCAATTTCAACTAAAATTTGAGCAAAGATGAAACGAAGTATATTGTAGGACTCATCATCCAAAAACAAAAAGTCCCCCAAATCCTCACCCACTTCCTCAAGAATGGAATCATGCCAGAGATAAAGATGGAGGTTAGGTATTCTAACCCATATAGGGATCTTATTGAACACTTCAGATGAATGATTATAATACGGCTGCCAGGGATTTACTATAAGCATAAATTTATCATCCTCCCAGCAAAAGAAGTGATCACATAGGATTTTGGTTCTACCCTCAGCAACATCAAACTTTGCAATGAAAAATCCCTTTACCATAGGAAAGATATGAACAATACCTGATAGTAAAGGTTCCCATTTACGAGTGACTCATTCATGCAAAAGGGAAGGCTAGGCCAAAATCCCCTAAATTGACAAATCAGTCCATCTTTAAAAATCTCAAAATTGTTCTCCAAATACCCTTCAGTCATAGATGAAAGCTTGATCGAGAGAGATCCACACACAGGAACCGGATAAGAAGCCCTAGCTCCATTCTCAACCATAGTTTTCTTAGACATGATCTTAGCAAAAGACTCCCCTGGAACCTCTCAGAACTTAGAAGCAAGACCAGAAGCTGGGATAGCCGAAGAGTCTGCCGCTAAAACCCTAGCAGTAGCCTCTCCAGGCACATCTCAAAATGGGGTAGGGATGACATGAGGAGAAGGAAACACTTCTACAGACTGAAATGTCAGAGAAGGCCTCTCACGAGCAGCACAACTCATTGTGGGGCAGGGCGAGCTAGAAAGGTCGTGTGCACGTGGAGAGAAGCAGCTGTAGTCCGCGACATAATGAAAATGATTGTCCAATATCATCTAATGTTACTCTTAAACCAATTAAAAATTGACCCTTAAGAGAATCAAATTTTAATAAGAATTCATGTATGGTTTTAAAATTTGTATACCTGAGATCTTCGAGTTGATCTTGAAACTAAATTTTGCAAGATTCACTAGTACTATCATATGTATTATTTAAGATTTCCCATGCTTCAAGTGATTTCGTGCAATTCCCAATCAAAACATATAAATTAGGAACCATAGAAATCCCAATTAAACCCAGCGCTTCCTCATTTTGAGTCTTCCATCTGCCTTGGTCAGCTTGAGGAGCAGAGGATTAAGAAGTTGGATGTGTAGCAACTTCCAAAAGGTGTTTGAAATGAAAAATAAATGAAATGTGGCTTTTTCATAGAATACTGGAAGATAAGATAGAAATGTTTTTACAAAAAACTTGAAATAAGCAATCCTAATGTAAAAGAAAATCTAAATATAATTTCTTTTTTCCTTTTGAAAAAGTTTAAATTGAAATTATAAGTTTAAATTAACATTTAAAAATAAATAAATTTAAACATAGTAGAATCTCTTCATAAAACAATTTTAGATAGATATTTAAAAAAAAAAAAAAAACTTAACCTAAACAAATTTAAATATTATTAATATTTAAAAAGGAAAAACTTATGAATGAAGACAAGAATAAAACTAGGAATAAAAGAAAGAAAGATAAAAAAAAATCCTTACGTAATTCCAGAAAGATAAAAATAATTTTAACAAAGGAAGAAACTTAATAAATTAATTTGAGCCTACCCTACATAAGCTTTACAGAAATAAACAAGTGATGTCCATAAGGATACTTTTCAGATAAGACAAAAGAAGTTCAAGAGAAGACAACCCAAAAGACAACAGAAGGAATCAAAGAGAGCAGTTTGAAAAAAAAATGAAATGTGATTAGAATGATAGTCTAATATTAGAGCTTGATTTTCGTTACTAATATGAAATGTAGTAATGAACAATTATAGAAGAAGAACTAAAGTTTCTCGAAATAGAGAAAGAATGGAATCAATTTAAAAAAAAAAATAGGGAAGTTACATGAAAATAATTGCTGCAAACTGACAATTAACAACAACAGGGATAGCGTTGTAAATAAAAAAGGAAAAAGAAAGAACTAAATGTCACCAAGTACTGCGATGCTAAGGCGCCAAAATGTCGTTACTAGACTTGTGCATAGCCAGGTTGAGATCAGAGTTTCTCAATATGGGAACAAAAAACTCAGAGTGATAAGCCTTTAATGTGAAAGAAGTCTTAAACACCCACAAAGTGAGTGTTAAAAGATGAGTATTAATAATAATGTGCTCCACCTGCCACTTCACTTAACCAGTACATTAAAAATGTCTCATCTAATTCAAAATCATCATTACTTCGAATGGTTCCCTCCTTTTGATTAATCTTATCATGATTTAAATGAGCTTATTAATTTGTCACCATTGATATTGTTAGTTCCAAACCATTTGCGGGTGATGTAATCTTTCACCCCAATATTGGCTAACCCATCCGCGACCATAATAATTTCGCAGTAATCATGGGTTAAGTGACACTTTTTGAATTTGAGAGCGGTTCAACTTTAATTTTGTCAATTATATGCTCTATAGTCCATGAAGGTTTGCTTAAGCCTTTAATATTATTGATGATATCGGGAGAGTGTCCCTGTAGCTGCAAGTTATTATGACCCAAAATATCTTCTAGCATAATAGTATTGAGAGCCTCCAAAGCTTTATCTCTATGATTATATTGTAATCACAAAGGAGAGGCCACAACTCCAACACAATTATCATCCTAGTCTTTGATGATGCCTCCACCACCCGATGTTCCCAGGTTTCCCTCAGCAGCCCCATCGAAGTTAGCTTTGAACCATCCATGGGGAGGGGAAGACCATTGTGCTCCATCTCTAGGATAAGGGATTTAGTATAAGTAGAGATAAACTTCCAATTTATAATTCTCTCAAGATCCTCTAGAGAGGAGATCAAAGCAGGATTTTTGTTGATCATAACAGTGAAGTTCTCCTCCATCCCTCTGCAAATTTAATTGTCAACCACTTCAACTTTAGCATATTTCTCCTAAAAAACTCTATTATTTCTCTCCTTCCAAATGTGCCAACTAAAATGATGCAGAACACATTCTAGAAATGTTTAGCCAGCTTATTTGAATAAGGATAGCTTCATTGAGTGATAAAATCCTACCATAAAAGAGGGAAAAACTAGGAAAGGTTGCAATAAAGAATATATCTTACAAAAGATATTTTAAAAACCTGAAAGAAAATAACATTTTTGTGGCACACCTTCCAAAATGAGTTAAATAAAATGGGTTTGGGGCAAACCAGCCAAACTCAAAAAAAAATTTAAAACATAAATTAACTCTTCAGCAGCAAGCCTTCGAGAGAGGGTTAGAAAAAAAAAATTATTAAATATTAATTAGAAAAACCTACAATGCAAAACCCGAGCTAAATAAATGAGATTCAACTTCTCTCTTCAAAGAGTGCCTCCAAGAAAAGTGAGCTACAAACAACAATGACAACCTTCATTAACTTCAACTTAAACAAGGATTAGTAACCATGAAAGGAAATACAAAAGCAAGAAATAAAAAAGAAATCCAAGTAAGTTTATTGATTGAAGTAATGTTACCATGCTAAAATGAATAGCTTGTGATAAATCACCAAAAATATTTAAGAGGAGACAAAAAAAATTTGAGAGAGGTTCATTACAATAACTTCATTAAGTAGAAAATGAGAGGAGATACAAAGTAACTCAAAAATCTATGAATACCATCATTCATAATGCGTGTGCAAAGTGTCAACATCCTCTTAAGGAGGATAATCTAAAATCCCTTAATAAATGAATAAAAAGAAATGAAACCTCCTAAATTAAATACACCCAAAAAAAGATTAATAATCTAACAGTTATAGGTTGCATCCCTTCATTTTGCCAAAAATAAATAAATGAAGGACTTGCATTTTTCTCCATGGGTATAACCTATATTGGGTGAACCACATATATTTGTGTCTCTTGTATGGTATGTTTTGTGTGTATGAGTTTTGCATTCTATTGATTAGTTTATTTCTCTATGATCATATAACCAACATTATTTAATCTAAAATGGTTGTCTTATGCATGTTAAAGTGGTTGACTCAATCATTACAAAGAGATCGAATCTTTACATTGTAATGTCATATTAGTGCAACTTATTTTCAGATTATCATAGAACTTTTAGATTTTTATATTGCATTAGTCTAAGCAATGTACCTCGCCATTTCATGTCATAACATGGATAGATATTTGATAATTAACCATTGAACTAGAAATTAATTTTTATTCAATACAATGCATTGTGCTTAGTAACACATTGATCTACTTGAAAATTTTCTTGGCATAATAGAATGAACTTATATACATTATTTTTGTGATCTAACTTACTACCTATAATGGTAAATATTTCTAATTGATACTTTGATAGACCATTTTGACCTTTCTAATATTTGAACATACAAGAGAAGCAACTCACCCATCTCCTATTGACTAAAGAAATTTTGAGCATTCAAATTTTGTATGAAGTCCCTAAAAAACTCAATTAACTACTCCTAAAACAGTCCAAGCTAACATAAATAAACTTGCACCTAATTTTAAGAGTGCTCAATACTAATTGACTGACATTCTCTAGACTTACTATGTTGCTTATAGTCTAGTTTAAGAGCAACCGAAATTTAATAGATTGTTTATATGAAGACACCAAAATGTATCAAAGCTACTCCATTCTTATTGTCAATTAATGGCTAAATAAGATCAACCACTCATTTTCATGTCTCAATAAATTTGCCCTTGGTAAAGCCTATTGTATAACTAGATAATGGTGTTGCCTCTACCGAGGTGGCGTAGTGATGGCGACCGAGGGATGTTGGAATCCCAACATTTAAAGAAAATGGCTCCCTGCTTGAGGAAAAAGTATAATTATGAGTATTTTGCCTGGACACTCGCGTGACATGTGGCCTATTCCTTACATCTTCTCCATATTTTGGTCGACCATCAAACATGATAATCCATTATTTCAACAATCTGTCTCTCCACCCCGCAATCTTCCATGGAAACTGCGAGACCGTGCACTCACTTTTCTTATTTTCAATGAATAAACTTCCACTTTCGATGTACACAGTGAATGATGAAATGCTTTAAACAATTGGGACTGTTGCATCATCATGATTATATCCATGTGTTTGTACATTGTTGGAGCAGGAAAAGTTGAAACCCGTATTTGTAGCACTCAAACACCAGTTTCCCAAATGGAAGCCAGCTTAATAATCCATATTCAGATGGCTTATACGGAGTTCTTGTAGTCTTATCACTGATCTTATTCTCCTTCTTACAAGGATTGTGTTGGTTGTAATGGACTAAAATTATCCACAGTATTTTCTAACCTATTATTACTCTTTTGGAAGTTGTTCTCAACTTTAGTTTTGGACGATTCCTCAAAAAGTACTGGACTGCATTGATAGGTTAGGTTTGTTTCACTTTGAGACTGTATAATCTAAGATTGGGTGTAAATGAGATTCCTTTATAAAAATCATTAAATTTAATTTTGGGTAATTTTGTTAGGGATTTTTTTAATTAAAAAAAATTGAAATATTAAGTATATATAGAGAACGAATTTCTTTATTGAATTATAATAATAATAATAATAATAATTTATTTATGAGTACATAGAAATAAGTAGGTTGTTTTAATGTCTTGGTAGACTCCCAAAAAAGTGTGCTATACTATATTCAAGATATAATAATCATTTTTCATATGAAATTATTTTTTAACAACTCTATTTATAAATACAAATTTTACAAAGATATTTTATATTATAATGGTGAAATATACACACCAAATTTCTATTTGATTTTAGATTTACCTTTATATAAATGTAAAAATGCATCTTACCACTCAATCATCTCTCCAAAAGAAGTCTACAATCAAGTAAGAAAAATATACATGTAGAAAGCAAACTTTTATATGGAATTACATTTATCAGTTTTTATTTAGTTTTACATCTTCCTTTATGTATGTAAATTAATATGTTCATGCCCCACTATTATAGTAAATTGTATCAATACCTAATCAATGGCTAAAAGAGTATGTTATATTGTTTTCAAAGTGTCATTGTAATTATATATGACATTCCTTTTTATATCATTATAGTTACATATACAATTATGTATAGTTATTTTATATAACTATATTATTATTGTAAAACGTAAATTTTTTTATTTTTTATTTAATGTTATGCTTGATTTTATGTGTGTACATATATAGATATATGCGTACATGCATATTTGTATGTATTTATATATATACATGTATGTATATCTCTTTCACTTCTTCTTTCCCTCCCACCTTAAATTGAATAGGGAAAATAGCTAGACCCACCTTATAAATCAGAATAGGTCCATACAGTATATAAACTTAATAATAGATAAAAATAGAGATGAGTAAAGCCATATTATATGATGGGAAGGACATGTGGGAGAGGAATAGTTACAAAAAGCAAGGTACATTTAGTAATTTGTGAAGGTGGTGGTGGTAGTTATGGGTTGTGAATATTGGAGGATCTGTTAGTAGAAGGGTTTGTGATGTATGAATGTTATTGTTAGGTGATGTATGGCATCATTGGCAGCTAATCAGTCCGAGAAGGCGAAAAGGGTAGAAGAACAATGAGAATTTGACAGATAAAAGGAAAAGAGAAATAGCTCGATATGTTTTGGATGATGACAAATAAAGGGAAAGGAACTTTAAAAAATAACTTGTCAATTGTTACCAGACAAAAAGGGAAGTTGTGAAAATCGTGATAAATATGTAAACATGCCATCCGCTAAACGTTTTAGATAATAGCCATTTTGCGTCAAAATTTCTACAGAAGACAAAATTACAAAACATTGCAATAGAAGGAAACCAATTGCAAGCATGGTCTAGAGAGGAAATGTGAAATAAGCGCAGAAAATGCTTGGCAAAACTGCTCGTAGAATTTTAGCAGCGGTACCCTCTATTCAATCACTGGTGAGGTCGCCTGCACAGAAGATATAATTGATGTGGAGAAAGGTTTTCTGAAGAGATACCTGGTCAAAATGGATAGCTACTGAGAAAATTTCAAAGATGCAGATGAAAAAGATATATTGCCACCAATTAAAAATGAAGAATGATCATAGAGTTAAGAAGTCAACAAAGAGATCGCAACGCTTGGAGAAGATAGAAAAAGAAGCGGCAGCTGCCAAACAAAGCTTTAGCAGAGAAGGCTACAGTCGAAGTCCGACAGAGTGAAAAATAGGTTATCGCTTATAAGGTAAATTTACAGATTTTAAAAGCTCATTGTTAAGAGGAAGATTATGGAGTAAGTATTCAAGAGATAAGTCTGCTGGGAACTTGTTTTTTTTTTTTTAATGTTTATATCTTTTTCTTTTGGTTTCTGTTTTTAACTTCTGAATATTGAGAATTATCAGTTGAGTTTAGATGCTCTTTTTGAGTTCACAGTCCTTTTGGTGGATCGATTGAGTTTTGAACCCGTAAACTCCTTTCTGTTTGTTTTCTTTACTGCTTTTCAGTTTCAGCCCCTGATTGATAAAAAAAAATGGAAGAAAATTATGAAACTGTAAAAAGATTTAAAAATATATTGTGTGACAAAGTAGATATCACAAATTCAAGAATTAAAGATTTCAGAAGACAGATGTACACAAAATTTTAAGAATAGCAAAAGGTCATTGTTTTCTAAGATGCGTCCGATAAGGAAGTCCTGGACGCTGTGAGTATTAAAAGTAAATAAAAATCTGCTGTAAAGGAGTTTTGGTGATGTTTTTTGAGCAGTTTTATAATGAAGTGTTTGAGATTGGGAAAAGACAGAAGATCTTGGAGAAAAGAAGGAAGAGAGCAATTCTGAAAAAAACTGATAGTGGATATCAAAGGGTGAAAAGCATGAAAAGCTGCAGCAAGAAAGATAAATTGTTGTAATGAAATCAAGTACAAATAAGGTGGGTTTAATTTATTTATTTAATTGCAAAAATAGGTGAAAGGATTAAGAATGAGATAAATAATTTAGAAGAAGCTGAAAAATAAATTTTAGAAATGACAGCAATTATAAAAGAGAGGCAAGTAGAGAAATGTAAATTTATAGATGAAAATTGTTACCTTTGGAAAGAATTGAAAATTAAAATGTCAAATTAGAAGAAAAAGTAACGTTATTTGATGAGATTAAGAAAATGAATTAAAAATTAGAACAATGAATAAAAAAATAGAACAAAGACTGAGGTTGCTTGATGATTTAGACAAGAAACTTTAAAACATTAGAAAAGAAGAATATTTCATACAAGAAGAAAATATCAAAATTCAATAAAGAGAATGAATATCTGAAGTCAAAGCCATTGATTTGTGAGACTGTGATGCAGCAGCATCACTCCACTTACAAATATTAGTTATGCAAAGTTGTCGTTGGAAGCAGTTTGGGAGTTGGATCAGCTGTATGGGGAAAGAAATGAATAGAATACTAAACGATGGAAAAATAATAATAAAAAAAGGAAGCTTTGAAATCGTTGAGGAAGGGGAAGAGACCAATGGAAGAGACAAATATAACTAAGGAAAAAGAAAGATTTTACAGAAAATAAAAGGATGCTCATTT
>MU224561.1:31640-67929 GCA_018584345.1 Thuja plicata
TTCCAAAATCCATCATTGAAGATATTCTCTCTAAATCATCAAAAAGAAATGAAAATCCTATGACTATATGGATTCCAAAGTCTCTCTTGAGAGAGTCTCATGTTGAGAAATAAGTGAAGTTGACATTAAATCTTCCAAAAGCTTCCACTTCATCTTCTTCCAAAAACATTCTTTCATTCCATGTGCCTAAACCACAACCTCTGTTATCCATTCACCATATTCCTTGATTCACATTTCCTCCATCCTCTCACGAAATAATTTCATCCTATGGTGAAAACCACTCCCTTGTGGTGCCTTGGATAAGTACCATGATGAAAACCTGGTAATCAGGTGTCATGCGTAGTTCTTCTACATCTTTCATCCATTATGTATTCTCTCTTTGATCTTGACAATGTTTATATATACACAAACATTTGGGCTATCTTGTGAGCTATCTTATGATAATCTTTCTTTCATTCCTTTCATGTTTAGCCTTCATATCTATATTCCTCCATTCATTTTCTCCTATCGCTATCATTTTCCCCTTTGGTCTTGATCTAATAAAAAAGAAAAAAAAAAGAGTAAAACACGGTGCTATGAAGCCTCTTGACATGTCTACTCCTTTGGACTACATCCTTTCCTGCTATTGCATTACACTTTTGTGACTTATCCTATGATAGTCTTTCATTGCTTGTCCAAATGTGCTTTACATGATGTTTCTTTCTTTTCCCTAGCTTGGGTACTTTTGAGGAGTTTGCCTTTGAGGATTTCTTCCCTTCATTCTTCTTCATATGTCTTCCATCTCTTCCACCAGCTTGCTAATCCCTCCTGTCCTCCACCTTGCTAAGCATTGGGACTGCACGATGTGATATTGCTTGGGAGTTTGATGCCCATTCTGTCTGGGGGCATCCTTTATACATATTATTGATCCTGAAAAAATTTTAAAAAATGATATATTGTCAAAAATTCCAAAAATAAATAAATGTCCTGAAAAAATGATCATCTTAGTGAAAACCTAGCAATAGGCGCTTTGATGTATCTTCAAAAAAAAATTATATATTTCAAAAATACAAAAAAAATAAAAAAATAAAAAAATTCAAAAAAATGGAAAATGTGCCTTGGTGAAAACCTGGAAAAAGGCGCCTTGGTAGCAAAAATTCAAAATTTTTTTTATAAAAAAGTCCTGAAAAAAAGAAGAAAAAAATGAAAAAAAAAATAAAAATGAAAAAATTGTAATAAAATCCAAGTGGTGAAAACCTGGAAACGGGCACTACTTGAGGCCTTTGCACTCCTATTTCTTAGCGCATGACCTCAACACTTAGCCTTTCTCCATCATGCCTTGTCCTTGTTACCTTGGTCTGGGATTGGTCTTTGTCTTTGTCTAGGGGGCATAACTATGTTAGCTTTGGTCTCTTGGATGCGTTAGTCTTTAGGACACCTCACAAATGGTGTTTTTCAATACCACCCCAACTGTATTTTTCAATACAACCCTTGACATCGAGTGTTTTTCAACACTTATCGATTTGGTCTTACCCCATTTTTTCATGTGGTCTTACCTGCTTGCAAGCATTTGATCTTTATCCTCGGAACTTAGTTTTAGTTAGCACACTTAAATTTTTAAACGCAACACTTAATGCTTGAGCTATGTCATGATCTTTTCTTTGTGTGCTGACTTTTATTGATTTTTGTTGAGTGTCCTTATCTAATAAGTCTCTCCATGATGCATAGCTAGAGGACTTGGGGCATGGGACATATTTTTATTTACTTCTTGCTTTATGCTTCATTTTTTTGCACAACCGTTCTGTTGGTCATCTTGGTCTTTATGCCTTGATGTGAGCGTGGTTTTGCTATATTAAATTGGGTAAGCTAACATCATAGTCATCTTGACCTTCATGTCTTTGATGCTTATGTTAGAATCTTTCCACATTTCAAATCTAATATACATCACATTCATATCTTCATAGTTGCACTCGTGACTAGTGATGGTTGTGTGATGTTTCCAATATAAATCGCATTCATATCCTCATAGTTGCACTTGTGACTAGTGATGATTGTGTGATTTTTTTATGTCCGTTAATAATGGCCCAATGATGAAAATAAGTTCCTTTACATTCTCTAATGAATGATGAACACAAGATCCTATGTTTGTTTTTCTACTGCAAGTACACCTTTGCATTTTCATGTATCTTGCATTGTTAGACTTCATGTTAGTTTGCATTTTAGGCTGCATTATGAGTTTGAGGGTTTTCTTCATCTTTCTTGTGGACTTTTAATCAACTATGATCACGTTTTGATTTTCATTTCTTTATCTTCTTTCGTGATCTCAATCGAAAATTTCTATCTTTAACAATTGATTGATTTTGGAGAATTATATTTATTAAGGCAAATTCTCTTTCTTCTCTCCATTTCTTTCCACCTCTTCCAAAATTCTATCTTCCATTTTATTTCACCCACTTCTTCTTCTTCTTCTTCTTCTACTTCTTCTTCTTTCTTCTTCTTCTTCTTCTTCCCCTACTTCTTTTCTTCTAATTCAACCTTGGGGCATAATATTTCATGCTTGCTCTACCTTGGTTCTATGATCTTTATATCTTTCATCTTACATCAAGAACCTTATCTTTAGTTTGATTTGATCAAAATTTATCAATTTGTTGTTTCTCCTTTATCTCATTTCGATTTTGATCACGAGGGGGCAGTACCTATCAAACTTCAATCCTTGATTCAGCTTTATCAATTATATCAGTCTTTCTTGAGATTCTTATCTCTGACATGTCAATTACTTATTTTGGTGTTGACTTTGTCTTTTTTAATTGTGCTTATTTTTGTCCTGATGTGTTCCCGTATCGACCACACGTCTGGGTTGTTTTGTGGTCCCATTTTCGACCTCACACTTCAACTGCATTTTTTGACTACATGTGTTCCCATGTTGACCACACATTTGTCAAAGAGGGGCAAATGTATGCACCCTAAAATGGTCGCCTAGACTTTGGGCCTCATTTATCATTTTATCAATTTATCAAATTTCTGAATCAATGCTTTGGAACATTTTCAATTCAAATCAATTTTCTTCATCAAATTGTAATTAATTCAATTATTTCAATATTTCTTAAGGTTTGATCATTTTTATTTAATTAAAAGATTTAATGTCCCTTTTAATTAAATAAAATTCCTCTTATTTAATTAAAAGATTTAATCTCCCTTCTAATTAAATAAAATTTCTCTTATTTAATTAAATTCAGTTCTCCCCATTTAATTAAATAAAATTCTTCTAATTTATTTAATTGAAAGAAAACCCCTCTTTTAATTAAATAAATAAAAATCCCCACTTAGAGCACTCTATTTGATAAAAAGGGAAATAAATTAAATAAAAAGTAAATAAAATCTCTTTTTCATCACATCTTCCTAAGGGGTGGTTTTTGCCTTTTAATCTCAACCATTGATCAATTATTTTTGCCTCTTGATCTCAACCGTTCACTTTCCTAAATAAGGAAATCTCTCCTTCTCATTTTCATATTAGAGTTTTTAGTATTGTTATGTTGCAGGTTTGGAGAGCAATTTTGGAGGAGCATTTGAGCATTTGAGCTTGGATATTGCAACTTCTCTCTTCTTGTCTCATTCTTCTTGCATTCATGGCTATTCATATAGATTAGAATCATGTTTATTTCCATAGATTAATATTGCATTTGTATTTCCTTTCATAGATTTAGCCATGCATTGTTATCATTTAGATTAATTTTCCTTTTATGCATTGCAATCATATAGAGTAGATCTCATTTTTGTGCATTCGAATCTCTCGTTTTATGGTGTATTTGCAATAGACAAAACTTGGTCTATCTGAGGACCTTCATTTTATATTTTTACACATCCATGACTAGAGAGCTATGGATCGATATTTGAGGCCTCATTCTTGAGCAACCTTGAATGGAATGATTCATAGAAGAGTGACAACATTTGTGCACACAATTCCCACACCCATGTATTGGATTCTTACATAATATCTAGCCCTCTGAAACTACTTATAAGATTTACTCCCTCCTTGAAAGAAACTCACAAATAATCTCACAGTTACCTTGTAACTAGTATATTTAAAATTCCTTATAGATTAAACATACAAGAACATAAACAAAAATACAAGAAGACATCATTGATGTGAAACAAGAACTTCCATTTGTATTTTATTAAATTATTTCTACTCAGTACATTTAGAATGACAAAAGGGCTTGAAACTTAGACAAAATTCAAGAATATGCCTCGCAGTTATGAATTCACCATCCTTTACAATATGTTACAACAACACTATCCATCTTGGAATCCTTAAAGAGAAAGTATGCAACAAGCTTCAGATGGCTAGGCAAAACCTAAAAGTGTTAAAAGACAAAAAAAAAAAAAAAATTACATTTTCAGTCGGTGGAAGAGAAACACTTGAGTAGCTGATTTGAAATCATTCCAAATCCTTGGCAGGTGGCACCATTGTCTGAAGATATTTTGGGTAACCTCTTGAGGTTTTTATGAGACCTAGTGACCGCCAATATAGGATAATGTACACTAGTCTTGATGTTGACTACCCTCCCTGTGCTCATTGATCAGGTGCCAAGTGCCACTTTACTCTTCATCTATCACGTCCAAGTCAATTGTTGTTGGTTTATTTTTCTTTGGCTTGGTGATATTATCCCAAAGTGTAACTTCATCTTCTGAAGGTCAATTGAAACCTTGTAAGCTCTGCAAGTGCTTTATCTTCCTTTCCCATCTGGAATCAATGATAGCCTTGACATCTACAACAAACTTTACAAAGTTTGTTTCTAATTTGAAAGCTTCATCCAAGGCTTTGTTGAACCCATCCATCTCTAGGACACTATCATCTGTCATGAATGCCTCTTCCTTAGACTGCAAAGTGTCAAATTCTTTCCTCCATTCTTCAACAAACTTTATCTTATCATCTTCCCCTTTGATTGGAGGGATAAACTTACTAAAATTAGGGCCAAACATACCAACCCTTGCTTTAATCTGATTGGATTTTACCTTGAAGAAGGATAATGATGTACTAATTTTCTCAATCATCTCCCCCACTTGGAATACTATCTCTGTAAGATCTATCTTGTGAGGTTGTAATGCCTCTAGTCTTTCAAAAAGGGATCCCTTTCTTGACCATGTCCTAAATAATGGGTCCAAAATTTCTATTCGGCCCTTCACCTCTGTTTCCAATTCAGGAAGTCTATTGTATGCCTTATGCACTAGGTACACCTTTCCTTTTATGATATCTATCCTATGCTATAAGATTTTAAACAATGAAGCTAGAGCTACTTCATTCTGATCTTTGTCTAGTTGCTTCGTTCCTTGTGGTAAGTCCCCAGTAGTTTTTGTCTATACAGAGGCAACTTCTTTGGCTGGAGGATGAGATTTGGGAGGCTCTTATACTTTCTTGTTCAACACTTCTACTTTCCCCTATAATTATTTGATTTTATCAAGCATCTTTCTCTGTCCTTAGCTACAACAACTAATTCATCAAAGAGTTTTTCATATCTTTCAGAAAGTTGCTCAATTTTTGCTTGATTGGGGTGGGCAAAGTGGGTGACAGCCTGGGAGATCTCAAGGTCAACAGTATTTTGGAGATTCCAAACAATCTTGTCCCCATTAATTTTCTATTCAACACTAACTAAGAATGACTTTTGTGTTCTTGGTGCCAAGGACCACATGGCTAAATTCTGGTATCTTGGATCATATCTACATCCCCTTATGATCTCTCAAATCTGAGTCTCAGAAGACAGATTGACATCTGGCTGCTTCCTGATTTGGTCAATTATGAAAGCAGAGGCCAAATCCCATGTAGGCATGAGTACTATTCCACTGGATTTGACCAATTGCCTAGCCTCCTCTGGTGTTATGGTCTCAATCTTAGGATCATAGGCTTTCAAGGCTTGTAGAGCTTCACTTTTCACAGTATCACCCTCAGTTAGCTGCAACTATGATCCAACTTCTTGTTGTTTTCTTCATATTAGGAAGCTCTTGAATTCATCAATCTTGATGAATGCATCATCACTTAGAAACTCTTCTTGATATATTTCTCTTTCATCTTGACATAGTTGGAGAGGTAATTCCACTTCTTCTTGGACATCTTTTTCCTTATTCTTACCCTCTCTGATTTTATTCCTCAGTTGATGATGGTATTTCCTATCACCAGTAATTAAGGCACTCACTCTTTGTTTATTCTTCCCCTATGTCTCTTCTTGAGAGGGATCCCCTTGTTCTATTCTTTGTTTCTTCATTAGGGGCTCACTTGTCACTTCAGTATCACGAGCCTTTGTATCATGAACTTCTATATTTTTCTCTATTGCAGGTGGCTGGTTCATGTGAGGAGGGATATATATTGGATATCCTCCCTCACTATATTCATCATATTCAGAAGAAGAATTTTTCTCAAGGCCTCTCTGATTTTCCTCAATCTTACCCTCTAGTTGATTATACAAAGTATGATACATTTCAATCATCTTTGTGATTCTTTTCATATGGGGAAATCCTGGGAAGAAACCTCCAAAAGGGATCCCTTTTTTCTTCATTTATTTCTCTAAATATATCAAATCTTGGTATTTTTCAGCTCTACTTGCTTCCTCTTCATCCTCTAAAATGTTTCTGATAAGGTCCTCTTCAACACAATCTTCATGTTCTTTAATGGCAATGATACTTGGGGTTAATAATTTCTTTGCACTTTTGATGAATCCCTATAGGTCTACATACCTGTACAAGGCCATGCTCATATTTTATTTCCCTAACCATTTGTTTATTGCATCCATGGCCCTTTTCCCAATGGTAAAGTCGACAACTTTGAACTATCTAGGTGTGAAGGTGCCTTTTCTATGGGTATCCAAGTGCTCCTTGTCTATCCACATTATCTACCAAATAAACTCCATCAAGGCCACTCTTGGAGGCACATACTTTGGAAGTATGTGTGGAGGCTGAGAACATCCATAAACCCTAATCAGATTATAAGTCTTTTCACAATATAATTCACCCAAATTGTGATCTCCTGGCCATTTTTCCACATATTGACAATGTCTTAGAAGCTGAAGCACCCTGACTGTCAATCTAGTTACATTAAATCCCATCAAGTCTAGAAGTGGATGTACAATCCAATTCTCAAAACCACAGTATTCATTCTCATTGGAAGTGTAATTCCAAACCCTAATCCATAATTGTACAGGGTTTGGCTAGCCTTGGAAAAGCATCCTAGGTCTGAAAAAATTTGTATTCATGTTGTCTATATTGAAGTATAGAATCAATTTCATTAAAAGAGAATAATGCATGAAATTGGGGTTGGTCTTCTTCTAAATACTGATGAGACCCTCATGCATTCTATCAATGACATACTAAATGTAGTCAAAGTCAGTATTAGTGTGGGAGTTCTTAATATCTAGGATAATCATCAATAAATCTACAAACAACTTCTCAATGTGCCCATCAATGCCCAATACTCTACACAGCCCATAAGCTATATATTTCATGTAAAAACTTAGGTCTTTAAATTCATATGGTGTACCCTTATAAAAAGGCATCGGGGCTACATAATTTTTTTTGACCTAGGCACATGAGCCTCGATTAAATTCTTTACCACATTGACTTCTCTAGTATACTTGTTCTGCAATTTGGTCAAGTCAATTTTTGTGGTAGAGGCCTGTTATATACCAAAGGCTTTCATAAAGGATTCCCTATCCAAGGTAAATAAGGTTGTTTCATCACCGTTTCTGATATTTTTAGAAGTAGGGTCATATTTCCTAGCCAATTCTACTAATAGGTCTACATCTATGAAGACATCTGGGACAACTAGCTTGGCTAAACCTAATGTCCAAGGGTTTCATACAAGAAAATGTCTATCCTTATTGCTAGAAAATTAATTTAAAAAATGGTAACCAGAGCATCCTGGAGTTTTGGGATCCCTACAATTTGACATGCCATCGGCAAAGTGTTCATCATTTACCTTTTTGTTCTGGTTGGTTCCTGGCAGTAGAGTAACAAATTTGTATGAATAGTTCCTCTTTCCTTTCTGTTCTTCCTCTACATCCTTGCCCTCACCACTGACTGAAGCTCTGCTTGACTCCACTTGACTAGTCTTTACTAACTCTGGACAATTCTTCTCTCAGGAACAGGCTCTTCATAATTGCTCTAAAACTTATGCAATTTTTCACTCTGTTCTCTAAAAACTTTGGTAATCAGAATGTACAAAGGTTGAATCTATTTATAATTGAAAATTAAATGCATCAGTCTAGTCAAGAACCTATAAACTATTACTCAATCACTTATGCAATAAATTTGCGTGTCTTGACATCAATTCTCTCCTAGTTGTGACTTGAAGTTGACAGGTAATTGAATTTGAAATGCCTAGTTGGAAAATTCATGAATGATTTTCTATTTTAAAACCTTATTTTATGTGAAAAGGCTTAATACACAATCTAATTGGCCTGCTTTTCTTGCCTTTTGCATAGCTCAACAGATTACTTGTACTTTATCAGGATCTTTCATCTTTATTAACCCTACTTTTTATATTTCTTCCTTGAAATGGCGCGACACAAGATACTCATGATTTTACCATAATTAGACCATAGTCTATCTAGATATTATGTGACTACTTTATCTTCAAGTCTCTGAATGTTTCCTCTAACCTGGGTTCCATTACGAGATTTAGCGCCAGCCATAGATCTATTACTTCATCAACGGTTCTCGCTAATTTTCTAGATAATCTTCTTAACTCTAACTTTGTTCTGGGATTCAACGCTAGCCATTCATTTTAATTTTACCTTTCCTTTGGTTTATTTCTTAACATTGAGTAAATCCTTTATTCTTACCTTTGAATCTCGTAATAAAATTTACTAGGATTTGCTTTGACCATAATCAAATCTAGAGATTCAAAGATAAAGGAATCACCAAGTTGCTGAATAAAACTCTCAACTCGAGTCTCGTCTGAAGATCTAGCACTAGCCATTCATTTGAGATGAGATTGACGATCCTCACTAAGTCTCTGAGCTTTTAACTTAACCTTAGGTTCATTAGGAGATCTAGCAACAAGGAAAGAAGATGACTCTGTTATGACTTTGAGTCTAGGTAGAGATTCGAAGATAACTAAGTCTCTAAATCGTTGAACATTTTGACTAACCCTGGATCTATTCAGAGATGATGCAAAAACCACAAGATTTAGATCATATCAATGGTCCAGATATTTTCTTATAAGTTCAACTTCTAACTTTAACTTAACTTTAAGTCATCTAGAGATTACGCAACAAGGCAATCTCTAAGTCGTTGAACGCTTTACTTAACCTTGAGTTTATCGTAGATCATGTGCCAACCACATGATAAGATCTTGATCTACGCCTTGCACTGAATCTCTAAATTATTTTGTACTTGCTCATTTTATCTGGAGATTACACGACAGCTTTGATCTTAATTTTAATCCACAGTTCATGTTGAGTCTCATAATCTTTTGCTCTAACTCTAGTCTATTTTTAGATTATGAGATAAAGGCTATCTCACAATCTCCCAATGTTTGGACTAACTCTGGTTAATTCTGGAGATTCAGAGATAAAGGCTATCTCTAAATCACTGAAAGATCTATCTAACCTTGGATTTACTTAGAGACTTCACGAACACCACAAATTTTCTTAGCCACTTAAACATGTGTCTATATCTTAGCTCAATACCTCTTAATCATTGAATAATTCATGACTTCTTGACCTTTTCTAGTGATTCAGTTCCATACAAACATCTCTGCCTTGATCAATAGTCCAGATTCACTCATGGTAAACCTGAATTGGCTTTGAATTAACCACAACTAACCATGGTTCATTTGGAGATTCAACGACTGAAATAGATCTCTAAGTTGTTGAATATTTCTTATAAATTAGGTTTAATCTGAAGATTACGCGCTAGCCCTCAGATCTTTCCTTGATCAACGGTCACCGCTAAGTCTCTAAATCATTATGTACTTTATTAATTCTTCCTGAGATTAAGAGATGACCCTTGATTCTACTTTTGATCCAACGGGTTGCGCTGAATGTCAAGACTATTTTCACAACTACACCTTTACTCTGATATCACGCCACCAAGATACCTATGAATCATGCAATAAAATTCACTTGACTTAGTCTCAACCATAGGTTCATCTAGAGATTATGTGACTACTTTATCTCTAGGTCGCTAAAAGATCTATCTAACCTTGGGGTTGAATCAGAGATCACACGCATGTCGCTTGGTCAAACCAAGGATAAAATGAGATCGACGGCCCTCACTCAATTGCTAAAGAAAAGCTTGATCTTGGTTATTATTTTGAGATCACATGCCAGTTTCTCATCTAGAATGAGATCAATGATCCTCGTGGAAGCTCACAGTATTTCACTTAACTCTGATTTCATTTAGAGATCTAGCAACAAGACAAAAATTAGACTTTGTCTTGACCTCGGGTTGGATTACGAGATTCAGCGACAAAGCTATCTCTGAATCTCCAAATATATCTTGTAACTGGAGTTAAGTCATGATATCTAGCACTATCCACATGATTAAAACTGCATCTACGGTTGTTGGTGAATCTCTGAATATTTGGCTTGACTTCATATTTTTCTAGTGATCATGCGCCAACCGTAGGATGAGAAAAAGATCAACCACCTGCACTTAATCTTTGAATTTGTAAGAGAATATTCCTTTCTTCTCGATATTAAGAGATAAAAGCTTGTGCCAAGTCTCCAAACCATAAAGAATATTTGGTTATGATCACAAGGTCAGGAGATAAAGGTAAAGATAAAAAAGGCACATGAATTAAAACCACTTAAGTTACTCAAAAAAAGTAACTTCAAAATAGAACAAGGTCATTGGGGTCTAGGTTTTTTTCATGGTAAAGACATAAGAGGCCTAGGGTTTAAGTTTTTTAGCCAATTTTAATACCACAATACTCAGGATATAAACACTCTTAGAAAATTTGAGGGCACACTGGAACAGACTTTGAAATTTAGGACATAACCCGACATTAGGAACCAAAGCCTTTAGCAAGACTCAGAAAAAACTAGACATATACCCAACACATTGCATGAATGTTCGATGTCAAGAGAAGTTGGAATAAGTGATCAAAGGAAGTGAGTTTTTTCAAAATGTCTAAGGTGTTGTTGTCTAAAGTCAGAGCACTCTATTTGACCCTTGAGTTGAGACTAACTCCTTGAGTGAGTTCCAAGACACTTGCAGAATCCTTGAGTTGAGTTGGGTTCCTTAAGGAGATAGTAGACTAGGGCTCTGCATCAGTTTAGCTTGAGCTTTACTTGGTTTCAAGAATAGTTTAATATTCTCTACTTAACAAGTCCAACCACGTGAAGGTGGAAGCTCATTTAACCCCACACCCCCTAACATCACTATAAATTCCCCACTAACATCTAACATTCATTCATCCATTTATGAAATATAACATTCAATCATTATAATCACATAATATTCAATAACACCTAAAATTATTAACAATTGGACATTCATCAATAATTCATCAACTCATAATTCATCAATTGTGTTCTCTGTTGTAGGATCATCTTTTTCCATGGAATCATTATCTTCTGCTTGGATATTCACACCTCCATGTTCCTCCACTTGGAAATTCACATTCTCTGTATTTTTATGGTCCATAACATGTAACCTAGGGTGGTTGACCTATATCAAAATGATGACCTTAAATTAACCATGACCATGATCTCATCATCAATTGATTTCATATGTATATAAATTTTTAAAACAATATATTGAAATACTTACCAATGGACGAAAATCGTGCCCCCCTTCAATGTGACCATGCTCTCTACAATGTTTCTCAGTTGTTTTGACTAGAAGTCTTCGAGTCTTTAAGCCCTTGAAATTTTTGCAAGGATAATAACATTTTCCATCACCTTTTATATTGAACTTAGACCACAATCTAGCAATTGTCTCCTTATTTTGTTTTGGGTTCATACTATCAGACATGGTCTTTCTTCACAGGAAAATATTCGGGCTATAATTATACCAAAAACTTGTCTCCCATACTTTGAATTAAGATATTAATGTTGTAATCCATCAAATATAAACATACTAGCATTAGTACTATCTTGTATAAAATCAAGTGTAAATACATTAAATATATTTTGAATGCAAAGCATTGTACATTTAATCTAATCATGATTCATATTTTATAGGAATGCTAAGAATATTTGACAGGTGACAAACATGCAGATTTGACCAATCACTACTGGGAGCTAGACCCGACAACAAATGGACTTGTCAAGATTTTCACAATAGTACATTTATTATCGGGAAAGCTCCCACTAGTGCTTTGGCAAATCTGCATGTTCATCACCTGTGCATATACATTCTCTAATCAACTCTATCTTTCATATCTACTAACTAATCATGCATGCTTTTATGAAGCCATTTTTATCTAAGGCATATATTGCATGTCTTTAATCTCTCTTTGGATGAAAAATGAGGATGAGGCCTAACTGATTTCATGATACCAATTACTATTTTGGCCTTAGGAAGTTGAACTAACTACCATGCACTAATTACTATTTAAGAAAGACAATTCATGATGGATACATAAATGGATATATTATGCATAAGAAAAATAAGAAGTTTATGTTAACACCTTTAATTGCCTTGTGAGATAAAAAGGAACATAGTGTCAGTTATTACATTTACAGAGTGATGTAAAATAAGGGTGATATAAAATTATAAACTTTCCCAATTTCCAAATCTAGATTATGTTGTCGCAAGTTTTACTTCAAATTTTCAACTTCATGTGATATCGTGGTTACAAAAGCTAATTATATCACAAGGAGGATTTAAGGATTACAAATCTCTAGTTAGTCTAGGGATTCACAAATTGAACATATTTGGTTAAAACTATCATTGCTTGAGGACAAGCAATCTCGGGAAGAGCAGTTTGTCATGCCTCTTCCATGAAACATTCTCACGCCATCCTTAGAAAGAAAATAAAAATGGTAATGCTCAGAAGATTGTCTCATTTGTAAGACTTCACAATTTTATGTGATTTTGATTAAAGGATTAATGTGTAAAATAGAGATGAGAAGACAACAATTTTATCACATTGAAGGACTGCAATCTAAAGTCAGCATCGATGCATAACCTTGTGTATATATAGAAATCCATATACAAGACAAAAAATACAATGATAAGTTCAGGCACATTTTAAATATTTATGTATTAAAAGAGCATCAATTTGTTGCTATACTAATACATGTGATATTAATCATTAATGGGGAGCGATTTCAATAAGTTAAACAACAACAATTTAATAGTGAAGGAGCAATGGATAGTTATAGAGAGATGACACTTTTAGGAGGGTTGTGACCATGGAAAAGATATAACCTTCATTAAAGATTGAGAGATATATATGTTAGTGTTTTACATTAATCATAGTTAGTTTTTATGTTAGACTAGATATAAATATAATAAATGTTTAGTTAGTTACATTAAGTTGACAAGAATTATTAATCATAATGTAGTTTATATAGGAAAATCAATGGCATTGTAAGCCAATTTACAATAATGTAACAACAATGCAAATAAATCAACATTTCATTTTTATTATTTTACTATTACATTGTAACAATGGTTTGATCTTCTCACCATTTTAATAAGGTATTAGAGAACTTAATCTCTCTGTCCCCGTGATAGTGTTTTGCGGTGAGGAAATTGTGTGATGCATTTATCAATATACTTTATGAAGATCCATTTTTACGCATACGAATCTAAAATTTGAGAAAGAATAAATGTGATTTCTTTTTCTATTTGTAATTTTTTGTAGATATCTAGATTCTTGTGATGCAAATACCAATGTGATAGGGGAGGCATTCAATTTTAGAGGAGCACCATTGGAAGAAAATGCTGGCAGGGGTTGTTGAATATGGCTTTACATCTACTAGTTCAATTTTCTTCAAATTTTTCTAAAGTTTTTTCAAAAATTGATGTGGCACATATCTTTCATCCATTGAAATCCTTGAGACCTCTTCCTTGGTCTGATACATTCCATCAAGTTTAAGGTACCAAAAATGCATTGGAAAATACCATATGTTGAGGTGTATGAGTGAGGATTGGAGATAAGTAGGCATCAATAGGCTCATCTAATACTTAAGAACATTATGATTTATTTGGATTTACATTTTTATCACTAGACATAAAAAACCCTACAAAAAAATATTTACAATCACTGTGAGTACTACACAATATCTAAAAGGGAGGCTTGTGATAGAAACTGAGAGTTTATTGATACCGCAAAGTGTTTGAAGTTGTAGATGGTCACAATTCATCATTTTATCATAGGTTTATTCTAAAATTAAGATGATGTTGTTTGTGAATAAATAAAATGATTGTAGTACTAACAGATTTCTTACAAGATATGTGAGAGAAGCACAAAATGCAGTGTGGTAAAATCGGGTATTGCATAGATAAGGGGACATGGGAGTTTATAGCTTTTAAATCTATTGCAAAAAATATATCAGTGACTATGGAGGATGCTAAGAGTGTCAAATTATATATTGAGATCATGACCAACCTCTCTAGGCATTACCATAGCAATCAAGGCTGTCTTTGAGGAGGCACATGTGCATTTGGTCATGAAGCTCTATGCTAGCAATGAGCAGAAGTAGGCATCTATTATCATGGTCTAGAGAGAAATTCAGTATTTTGATGAAACACATGACAGGGATACACAAATTAAGCTCATCAAAACACTGAATAATGTCTCTATTGGGAAGATTTATGTTGAAATAGAAAGGGTCTGATTGGTCAGAAAGCTTGCAAAAATAAAGGAAGAATAGGGTCTTATTGCTAAGGGGCTTCATGAGACATCAATATTGTGCATCTATATTCTAGAAGATCGGCAGCTCTTTCCATCTGTCTTGATAAGGACATATTGTAATATCTTATAAATACTAAAATTATGCATAGAAGGGAAGTCATCAGATGACGGCTATGTTTGCACTAGGTGGATACACACAGACCCCAAACCTTCCCTCTCTCCATTATGAAATCTCTTTCTATCTTCGTTGAGTGCCAAAATTTATTATGGATTTAACATGACTGTACTTCCAATTATTAGTGCAATTGGCTCTTGACTTCAGTATATGTCTATCGAAGGGTCTCCTCCCTTTTCCCTATCATAATCCTCTCATCTTTGATTGGTAGCTCAGCTCTATGTTATTACCACTGTACAAACGTTCTGAGTATTAACGCTTCCGCACGCGTAGACCAGTCAATGGGAGTAATTACTGATGGGATTTGTGTTTCATGGGTGATGTTACTTAGTCGACACTCATAGTCTATTCTCCCAATTTCCCCCATTACATCAACATATCCCATCAAATCTAGGGCTACAACAATTGGGGGAGGTGATAAAGAAGATCATAAGAAGGTGATAGAATTGAAGAATATACATGGAGGAAGGTATCGAATGGGATGGATAATGCCAGGGTAGAAACTATAAAAATAATCCTAATTGATTTGCAGAGAATAAAAAAATGTATCTAAAATAGCACAGAAAGAACTTGAAATACATAATGTAGAAAATAATTTCAAGCAAACAATGACTTACAATAACAATATCAGATGCACAGCCGATCCCTCCTCTTGTGCACGAACACTTTGGTAAACAATGAGTTTCAATTTTCACAACCCAGCCATCTACTGCAAAATGACTTTGTTAAACCCTTCCTCCCGCCAGCGCCTAAAACAAAATGAAGTGAGTTCATTTGTTTTTTGTTTTTTTGTTTATATCTCGATTTGGTCAAAATTTCCACAATAAATTTAACTAGAGTCAAAATTTCCACAATAAATTTAACTAGAGTCAAAATTTAGACCAAATCGGGACATAAACAAAAAAAAAAGAGAACATCACAAGTCAAAATGGGTTGTGGTCAAAAATAAAGGTCAAAAATTGACCTCAAATGTATTAGTGTGAACTCGCCTAGGGCTTGTCTCCAAAATTAGATAACTTGCTTTTCTGAGCTCCTCCTTCCATATGTACACTGTACAATTTCTTCCCTTCTTTATCCCTCAGGGCCGTGATGATTTGCACGGTGGATATCTATGGGGGATCCATTTTCCCTAAAACTATCTGAACAACACCAGTAAATAGTGAACTAACAAAATATTTTTACAAACTATACAAATTAACACCTAGAAACTTCAAACCAACACAAAATGAACTGTAACTAGTCTAACTCCTATAATCCAACACAACATTCAATGATTCAATCCATTCTATATCACTAGCAATACAAAATAGTCGATTGTGCACCAAAATCAATAAACAAAGCTTTCTTTGCAATTCAAAATCTTACACTACATCCTCTAACCTTGGTAAATGGGGTCCTTCATGGATAAATATGATTTTCCCATGATTCTAGGCAGTTAAAATAACTACCAAGCCTCAATCATCGAAAATCATCTTTTCTTGTCAATGTTGTCATGCAGCTTTGCAAAGTTGCAAATGTTGTCATGACAACATTTTGACAACTTTTACAATATTGCTCAAAACTAAAACTTATGACCTCTAACATATATATGTAAAATCATCATTGAGGCCATTTTAGGCACAAATCCAAGCTTTTATAAGCCTTCTATGCTTTTAGACCCAAATCCCATTTTTGGCTATCTAAAGCACTAAACAAGATAAAAGAAAAAACCAACTAGAGTGAATTGAACCTGGTCAAACCCACCTAGGTTACAAACTAACAAGACCTTCTAAGGCATAAAAAAATACCACTGACTTGGCTAAGGTCAATACAAGCCACATCAAAATTTAGAACTAGGGGTTAGCCTAGGTGCTCCTGCACCAATTTTCACAATAGTACATCTGTTGCTAGGCAAGCTCCTAGGAGTACTTAAGAAATCTGCATGTTTATCACCTATGCATATAACTTCTCTAATCAACTCTTATATACAGGTGAATGTTGTATATTTTGTATAGGTTCTTTGTGTGTGCGTGCATGTGTGTGTGTGTGTGCGTGGAAGAAAAATCACCTGAGCTAGTGAATCAATGTATGATGCCCCTCTCATAGACATGCCTGCAATATCTCTGAAACGGGTCGCTTATCCATAATCAACAAGTGAAGAGGAAAAAATAGATGCTGGCCTGAAAAAAGAGGTATATAGATTCTTAAAACCTATGATACAAGCCTGATTTTTAAATAAAAATTATACACAATTAATTTTAAAATTTTAGGGAAGTAATTTTCCCAAAATTGAAAAAAAAACACTGATGCAACAAAAAAGAAATACCATTTATGGCACGTGCATTATAGTTCAAATACAAAATCCTATAGAATGGGCCTATTTGAAAATGCCCTTGAAAGTGAAACTTACTCAAAATGAAAAATATAGTCACCACCACTATTAAAATGAATGGAGGGTTTGCAACCATTATATTATAATAACTTTATATTAAAAATAGTAGTCAATAGTTTAAGTTAGCTTTCTGCATATATGTAGCCTAATGTGTTCCTTGTATTTACAAATATCATAATAAATAAACTCCCCAACATTGGTATAAGAAATGATTACATTTTTTCTTAATTTTTGGGGGAAATATTTTTTTCCAAAATTGAAATAAAACATATACCGGTGAGACAAAAATAAAATGAACTTCCCTAGTACATGCATTATAATTCATAAATGAAATCCTACGAAGTGGTGTTTTTTGAAAATACCCTAGAAAGTGACACTTTAAATTCATGGAAAGAGGATACTCTAAATAACTTAATGATCCAAACCTTATGACACCCACTCATGAGAGTTAATAAACCTATTTATGCCTTGGGACCAAATTCTAGCCCAAGCTGAATATGCATACAATGACATAGCCAAGAAGACCACTGGAAGAAGTCCATTTGAGGTAGTTTATGGAATACATCCAAGAGGCATTCTTGAACTCAGAGAGTTAGGCGATGGATCTCCAATGAGTGGGTGTGAAGAAGACTTTCCCATTCAATGAAAGAAGTTCATGATTCAGTAAAGAAATCCTTGACATAAAACATTGCAAAAATCAAGCTTAAGGTTGATGAGAAAAAGAAAGATCTTCAATTCAAGGAAGGAGATTTGGTAATGGTTCATCTCAACAAGGTGAGGTTGCAGAAGGGTGTACCCAAATAATTGCAGATGAGGAGGTTGGGGCCTTGCACTATTCTTGCCAAGTATGGACCCAATGCATACAAGGTAGATCTCCCTGCAGAGGTAAGATTGTCTCCTATCTTTAATGTAGCAGACCTAGTGTTAATATTTTCCAGATTTAACAAGAAATGTACAAACTATAGATGTCTTTCAAACACTAAGCACATGATATAGAATAATAAACACAAGAAAGGTGAGATGTTACCCAGATTTGGAGACCTTATGATGCCTTCAAATATGCCCTCAAAATCTTGTTCCTTGGTTACCTTTAATCTGTCATTTGAATCTGATTTGACACTCAAATTTGAATGAAAACAACACCCAGATTGGCTTCAATCTGCACTATAAGAGTTGTCCAGTCTGTCCTATATATAGTCCTTTTAGGTACATCTGATCTGCACTAGTGATGACAGATATTTCATCACATATGCAATGTATTTCAACTCCTTGCAATATATTGCATCAATGTATGACAGTTTTTGATCTTAATATACATCGCTAGTATTATGTAGATCTGGATCAGAATTCAAGAAGTTGGGAATTGATCCTAATTTAGTCAATACAAGGGTGAGTTGACTTATTTTTCTTGGGAGAATTGTGCAGGAGCACCCTAGGACTAGGCTATTATGTCCTTAGATATTTTTGGCTTGTACTAACCCTAGCCAAGTCAATAATTGAATAAGGATCCCTAGAGGGTCCCTAGGTGTGGTTTAGTGTCTTAGGAGTAAGGTGGAAAAATCTTAAGGCCCTAGGTGTGTTAGGTGTTTGCTAGTGCTTAAGTAAGTACCCAGGTGGCCAAATGGCATAAACCCCAATACAAGTACCAAAAATGAGGTTGGAAGACCAAAAATGATTAAAAAATGGATATTTAATGTTCTTACCTCATTTGGAGAATTTTTGAATAGTTCACAAATAGGAAAAGACCAAATTACCACAAAGTTGCAAAATTGTGAATGGTTCCCACATGGGATAAAGTGTCCTCTCCTAAATTGTCTAGTGGGAAGTGTATCAAGAAATTTCATCAATAAAACTTAGCATTGGGGTTCTCTTGAAATCCTATTTGTTACACAAATTCCAAAATCTTATTTCTTACAGAAATTCCTCAACAAGAAGATAATTGTGTTACACTCAATGGAAATAGTGGATATGCATGACATCCATATTAAAAAGAATCTAGTTAATGATCACACTTTATTTAATTGATTTTGTAACTCTCAGATCAACATATATAGTGATTAAGTCTTGAATGCACCAGATTTTGTGTCATAAGATTTTAAAATATTTATTAAAAATAAGGGAAAAATCCACAAAACAACAACGAGGCAAAATGAGGGTTATTGTGTGGCTTACCTGCGCGTCAATATCCCGTGTTATTTTGTGCCCTAGCCTCTATCGCCTATATATCAACTAAAATTTATAACCAATAGAAACATGTCAATTAAAATTGAAGAGAAGAGAAGAATAATGAAAAAAGAAAAAAAAACAATTCTAGTATATTGAAATCAACAAGTAAAACCCATGTATTCTGCATAATATTACCGAAAGGGAAAGGAACTGCAGGTGTTTAAACTTAATATATTATGTGAGAAACAGATTCAGTGATGATACTATTTATAGCTTGGGTCATGCATCTTCAGTGCACCTACAAGAAAGGAAGGGAAAGAGATAGCAGTCCTTGGATAGAGTAATGGAGGATATCCAATTTATCAGCCAACAACATGTGGTACAAGAATTATTTTAGAAGTCATTAAAATACTAATTATCAAGAGTCATATAAATCCATATCAAACATGTTTATGAACAGTTACAATTCATAATGAAGGTGAGACAATGAAAGAATACAAATAATAGATGTTGATTTGTTTTGTGACAGTTAAAAATGGATGTAAAGATAAAAGAGAGGGTCCAAATGATGCTTATATGTTGTTAAATTATTAAGGTAGATCATCAAGTTTCTAAAGAAACATTCATGTTAAGCATCATACAACTATATGTGAATAACAAGGCAAGGGAGCAAAATGGACATGAAAAGACATTTGTATACAAGTCTAAACAAATGACAATAATTTTTCAAATTTATGAGTACCAAATGTTGAGCCATTATGGAGAGAAGGAAAATTATGATGTCAAAGACATAAGCATGTTATAGAATAGTATCAGAATTTCAAACAAGAGGTGGTTGTATCAGACCAAGGTCAAAATACATCAAATGACAGTCGGAGATCAGGTATAATGACCACCTATGATAACAAGTGCAATTAGCTTAGTGATAGTTTGCATAAATACAAAGACATATTATCAATGTATCTTTAGAATTATTAAACATGTACTATGTACAAAAGAAAAGTTCATTTATTAAGAGGCATCAAAAGTAAAGTTGCAACTATCTAGAGCAAGCAAGATGAGGTCATGTTGAATGCTTCAAAATAATCATCCTATTGGCCAAAGAAATATTCAAAAAATGAAAGAGAAGTAATAAGTGTAATTACAAAACATTGAAGTAATTACAATCAAAATTTCAAGGGCAAGGAAAGAAGGAAGCAGTCATCAAAGATTACGTAAAGAAATGTTGGCATACAAATCTCTTTTCTAAGTTTCTTAGGTACATGAAGATGTTGGTCATGAGAGTAAATGATCTTTATGAGTGGGCTTCAGTGTCTTCTGTTTGCAAAGATTTTGATAAGCGTGATATTGGTAAGAATGATGAAGAATTGGATGGTAGGCTTCCAAATGAGGAAGATAGATTCATAATCAGAGCCCTTGATGGAGACTTCCCTAATTTTTTTCAACCACACTTCCTTTCACAGAAAATTGGATAGCCTACTTTGAGCCCTCGAATGAAATTTCTTGTTAGCCTTCCTGATTTTATTCAAAATTATTCCTATAGTGAAAGTGCAGAATGCAAAAAATACATTTAACAACAACATCGAAGGAGTTTCACCTTCCATGTGGATGGGTGTTCTTTCTAATGGAAAACATGTAGCTCTCAAGGAGAGTAGCATAGAAAGCTTCTTGAATGAGGTAACTATCATGTCTCAGCTACATCATCCCAATATCATCCACTTATGTGGAGTCTCAATGGGACATGCTTGCTACTTGGTATATGATCAGATGGTGATGGGGTCACTAGAAAGGATCATTTTTAAGAAAGGAATCATTTACTCAAGGAATATTCTCAACTATAATATGCAAAGAAGAATAATTTTGGGCATTGTGTGATCCCTTGCATACCTTCATGAAGACTATGGAAAGAAATTCCTCCATATAACAATCAACACTAGGAATATTATGCTTGATGAATGGTTTACAACTAAGCTTTGTGGTTTTGGATTGGCAAAATCATTGGATGGAAGTTCTGGATTTCCATTTGCTTATGAACAAGTTCAGTTTGATATCGATGCTATCTGATACCAAGATATATTCAACCTCAAGGCATTTGGATACCAATGTTATCTGATACCAATATCCATAATTATATATGCAGTCATGATATCAATGTTATATGATACCAAGATCCACACTGATAATAAGGATTGTACTGAATCAACTAAAGTATATACATTGGACTCAATAATATACTGAGAAGTTTGTACTGATGTTAATATCATAGTCTATATGCTATACCCATCATTAATGACAAAAGTAAACAAATTAAAGATTTGGAAAAAGAACTAGTATCATTACAATTTTATCCCAAATGTAATGGTGACATTGTATCATAAGTATCCCCTAAAGATGTCATCCTGTCAAAACACTTAACTGCATACCAAAGAACTAGCTCTATGGTCAAGAACACAATAATATGAGTAGTGTCACAAAAAAATCATAATGAAACCTCAAAACAAGAGAGTCAATGTCCTATAGTATCCTAAACAAAGGAGAAGAGAGAAAACCAATAATTAATCAAATCCATAAATTGAGCACCATAACACTGTCACGTCTTATTGAATGTGAAATAAGATTTCACTGAGAATTGTAGGAAACCAAAACCATTGTCTTCATGCACTGACAAATACCAATGACAACTTTCACAATGCTACAATTACTAATGTGTATATCGGAGAAGAAATATTTTTATAACCATGCATATGATCTTGTGGTACAACATTTAAACTAATCAAGTATAAGAGAAGAAAACTAGTTATCAAACTATTTGTGAAGATAAAAAAAAATGCCTTCCTTATTAATCAAATCTGGATACGACTTTCTTGTAAAAATTAGGTATGATAAATATCACCAAGAATATACCAAGAATAATAAGAAGGTGATACCTAAAAACCACTGTCAACATTGTAGCACTATGAGATTTAATGGAATGATAGGTCAATCAAGAAATACACTCATCTGAAGATCAAATCCAGTCATCTCTATTTGACCAAATATATATCAAAGATTTATGACATCATAGAGTAATCATAACAAGATGAATCAATATCCTCAAGAATTTTAAATCAAAATATTGAATGATCTAGCTCAATAGATGAACACTACAATTCTATCTCATAGCACTAAAACTGAAAGTACCCTAGATTTGCATTGACATCACAAGGAAACTTGTAATTGAATACCAAGTTTTCAACTGAAACATTAATAATATTGTCAAAGATAAAGATGTACAACAGTAAAATGAATTGAAAGAAACATAAAAATGTCTTGTTCTTGATTAACCATAATGTTGTAGGAACCATAAGAGTATGTATAGAAGAGTATGTTCTTTTGTATTCCAAATTACATACATCTGTCACAAGAATAGAAAAATGTTGCAAGTGTCAAATGCTACTACAATAATGATTCATACATACCATAATTCTTGATCTCTCATGAATTTCATCAAATTTGAGATGTATGTTCCATATATGTGTCATCAAATATCAACAAGTATGACTGCCTGAAGATTTGAATGTTATTATTCCTTGTGAAGTATGAACATTAAGTATGTCATCAAATATGATCACAAAAACAAAAAAAATCAACCATGTCATTGTTGGGATTAATGGGAAGTATGTACTGAGAGGGGAGGGGTGAATCAGTACCTCTAAATTTTTTTATATCCTTTAATCAGTTAACCATTGTAATCAATTGCATATCCATTCAATCTAATCTAAACTATCTTGGTGTGAGTTATATCAATTCATAACATTAATAAGCATGTGAATTATTCATAGAAATATTCATGAACATAATTGACACATAACACAAGATATGATATCGCAGAAAAATCCTATTAGGAAGTAAAAACTACGGTGGGGATGGCACCCACACAACTTCACTATCTGCAGATTGGAAGAGGTCGGTTAAGGCTTACAATTTTGATCACTTTTGATGATCTACCCTTTTAGGAGTATCGGTGGAGACCTGTTAAAGTCTACTTTGTTAAGATCTTTAGCAACACTGTTAAGTGTGCACTCGGTTAAGAGATTTGATATTGGACTATTAAATCCACCTTCCTTGAAAGGATTTTTACACTTTGCTCCACTTGTTAGAATGACAGCAAATTACAAATTGACCTGGTAAATGCAATCTCCTATTGCTGATACAGATCCTATGTAGTTCACATAAAAATAATTATCACCTTAACTATGATTGAATAATACCTCTGATTATCGGTTTCCTTTGTTCTTGGTTCTGCTAACCAAATTCTTCTTTTTCTGTTTTGGTTCTTGAAACTCTCAATTCAATCCATAGATGTGCTCGTTCTGTTCTCCTCTCTCTTTTTTCTTCTCACACACTCATTCTAATGAATGATTGCATCATCTATTTATAGATGGATTGACTTCATCGAGTTGTGATAAAAACAATGTTAACTCTAAGATCAGGTTTACAATTTACACCTAGATCTCCTAGTCTATGTGTTTTAAATCAGTTAGACTGATTAAAACACTTACATTAATGTTTATTGTCCCTAAAGAAATGGATTTAAAACAATTAAATATCCTATAAATAGAATACACTTGCTTTATCTAACGTGGAAGTCAGATCCACTTTTTGCGGGCTGCAACTGACTTTCGATTTTGTATGTTGGTCATGCTTGACTGTCCTTCAGTTTTTGCTCTTTCATGTCTTTCGGTGTAGGCTTAATGAAAGTGTTGTTTGTATACTAATGAAAAATTAATGTCATCAATCTCCCCCTTTATAACATTAGTATCAAAAATTGATATGTGCAAAATACTAACAAAATGTTAAGTATGTACAACATATATAATCCTTAGTCATTTAATGACTCCCCCTATGTATATGTTGGTATATCTGTACATATGATATATTTTCCTTCTAGATATCATTTTCCCTTTATGAATATACATATACATATCTACCTTTTGCCCATCTGAATGAATGTACATAACATTTTCCTTTTTATTTTGTACAATATATCATTTCCCCCTTTATTGATATTAAGGGCAAAGGTCATTTACCTTAGAGGTTATAAAAAATGTGGGAATGAGAAGACTTCATGTCTTCCATAATTTTCTCCCATTTCTCTTTGAGGTTCTCTAGAGCCATATGCTCAAGTGTTATCTTTGAATGCATATCATAGATGTTGTCTGCTACAGACATCTCGGGAGTTCTTATCAGTTGCCTTGCAGAACTGATATGTTGTTGTAGCAGTGTAATATTTGGCAGAAGTTGAGCTTGTAGCTCGATTAATTCTTCTCTAAAATGTGTTTTTTCCTCCCATAGCTCTTTCCTTAACCTTTTTACCTCAATTATCTTCTCATAATGTAGTTTGACTGCATTGTCTCGATCTGTGGTTAAGCAACTAGTACTGTTTGCTAGATCTGCATCTAGCTTTTCTATATTGTCACTATTCTCCTTAGTGATCTTTTCTATTGTGCTTAGCTTTTGAATTAAGGTTATAGCTTCAGATATGATGGGGTCTAATTCAGATATGAATTCTGATAGCTTTACCTTATTCTCTACCACTTCTTGGCTGATGTTCTCTATGAGCTTTTTTTGATATTTCATTTTGGCTCTCACCTCAATTGCCTTCTCAGCATCAATGTTCTAAGTTGTGATTGTGTCGGTGAGGGTAGCTAGTTGATAAAGTATAGGATTGATTTGAATAATATCAACATAGGGTCAATTTGATGTAGAATGTCCCATGTTGTCTCTAGTACCATGGAGTCTCTATGTTGTTTCTTTAGCTTCTCTTGCAATGCCTTCCTCTGGAAAATCTCTCCATATTCTTGTAATGCGTCCATGTCAAGTGTAGAGGGATCACACTTCAGTATTTCAATGATTTCATCAGGTAACCTCTAACTTGTTTTTCTTTGTCTTCTACTTCTTCTTCTGTGACTTAGTATAATGTGGCACCATTGCCAATTTCTCAGCCTTCTCTGTTGTGCTTGATGATGTGACCTTCTGTGCTTATTTTTGCTTCTTGTCATCGGTTTCAGCTCATTAGGTGTCTACATACGTCTCCACATTCACCTTAACATCATCAGTAGCATACTTTTCTATTTTCTTAGGAGTACCATCTTTTGGTATTGTACCATAGTTACGTTTAGTTCCCATTTTTGTTTTCCTTAGTTAGGTTTCCTTTCCTTGCATTCCTTTCCATGTTTTTTCTTTAGTTTTTTTGTGAGCCTCCTTTTATTGAGCTTTGTGTAACTAGAGATTTGAGTTCCTTGCTTGGACATGTGAATGTCCAAGTCCCAAGACAGAGCCAGTTGTTACCACATTTTTGGTCTACATACCTTTAGACAAAAATGGAAGTTTAGTGTGTAGCATTGGTATTAAAATCATCGTGTAAGTCTTGAGTCTAAGTCTAGCTTTCCCCTTAGGCTAGGAGGCCTTTATCGGATTTCTCCAAATTGTCTTCTCCTTTGCAAGCTGGAGGGAATATGTATCTAAGATCATGTTTCATTGGGTAGGTTAGCTTCCCAAATCTGGTAAAGGTCATGTTCCAGAGGATTCTAACATTGCTTCTATCTACATTTGAAGTCTTTGGCATTATCACTTCATTTTTCATCATTGGCAAAAAATTGGTTTCGGGCTTCTCCTTGGCGGAAAATCACCTGTAGAGTGTGTTTTCTGCGGTGGGTATTTCCAAAAGTTGTAGCGGTCATATTGAAGTTGGAAATAGATAATTGAAGTTTAGAAAGGCAACTAGGTTTAGCACAGATCCATTCAAGTCAGATAAATGATCAAATGATGAAGAATGTAAGAAGGAAGTCTCAATGGCAGAAAAGTAGAAAATGGCTTCTCCACTACTTCATCAGGCGGGTTTCGACCTGCGAAGTACATTTTCTACCAAATCATTAAAATAGAAGAGGGTTGGAGAAGAATTTGTCCCATAAGTGACCCAAGGTATAAAGAAAGATGATGAAATCAATACATACCATTTTAGCATCTCAATGGGCTAAAACCCTCCCTTGGCGGATTTCTGAGAAAGGAGCACCCCAAAAGCATTTCTTCACCCAAAGGAGAAGCGGAAAAGTAATTATCTGCTACCGCCAAAAAGTTACCATTATAGTTACCAAAATGAAAAGATGTTTCTTAACGGCTTGTAAAGGTAAAGTAATTAATTCAAATAAAGTCATTTTACCTCTTAACGGGCTTTTTCATAAATGCTTGCATTTCTTCATTTGTGTGGCGCGGGAAGTTGGCCGCTAACGGTAAGAATTCAAAAATTATAAATTCAATGAAGTGATATAGACAAGAACTACCATCTATTTGACAAATTGTTTGAATTTGAAGCTCTTGGAAATAGTCATCCTCTACTCTTGTGTCCCTAAGAGATATTCCTAATTCCTGAGTCAAATAGATTGAAACATGGCTACCAGATTTACGGGATTTGATGGGATGAATGGAATCACTTCAGACTGGCATAAAATCTTAGACACCTCTTTGAAGTTCTTCGATATGTAGAACTTCCAAAATAGATTGGGGGCGGACCAAATGCACCCTGTTACTGAAAAAATGAAGGAGAGTGGATTAGTTGAAGCCACTAGTTTTCCCATTGCAGTCCAAGTGCCAGAGCTTGTCCGAGAATGTATAGCTTGGTATAATCCAGATAGGAAGCAAATTCTCCTGCCCGATGACATGGTGTTACTCTCCATTGACCGAGACTCCGTCCAAAATTCTCTGCGCATTCCGGAGCAGGCTGAATACTCAAAGATGACATACAGTCATGCGGTCACCGAATATGGAGCTAAGAAGGCCATGTAGAAGAAGGAGATTATGAAGACATGGTTCTAGGAGTCAAGGAACACCAAGGGAAAGTTGCCCAAAACATTATACAACATGAACCTGAAGCCAAAAATTGTAGATATCTTGGTACTACTCCACAAGATCAGAGGTGAGAGTGATGCACTAAATTTTGTTGAACACCATTTCTTCTTAAACTAGGTGATCTCCTCTCAGCACCATTTCATTGATTGGGCCCTTATGGTAAGAAAAAATCTCTCCAATGCCCTAAATAGATCTAAACATCAGAATGAGTTATATATTTCTTCGTTCTTATTATATATATTGGCTACAATTCAAATTTGGTCAGGGCTTCCTAGATTAGAAGAATTCCCAAAGGATGTTAAGAGTTATGAATTCTTCCCCGGTTTGCAATTACATAATAGTTATGTTGAATATCTCAAAGCTAATGATGCATTCATAATGAGATTGTGTAAGGAGCTAAAGGGTTGCCCAAAAAGGATATTTTATCCTGAAGCCATGGCATTTATCATCCAGTTTGGGTGCTATTTTATTCAATTTGTAGACTTCTCATACATTCATCTTGCAGGATTTGACGATTTCCCTCTGAAGCAGCCCAGATATCTGGACGACATGATTGTGTTGGTTGAAGTGATGAGACAAGTGATCCACATGAACCTGATCTATGCGGGTGCCCTGAAGAAAGGCTACGATTTCTTGATGATCATTGGAGCCGATAGTTGTGCGTCCCGGTCTGATGCAAAGAATGTTCTAAAAACTTTCTCAAAGAGGTTTCATTTAGAAACATGTGATGTCCTGAGGCCATAATATGATCCTGTGAACTATGCCTGAGATTATCTACAAATAAGTCACACCATCCATCACATTAATGATATTGAAGATTATTGGGCCAATTGCAAGGATGACTTGGAGAGCAGAGAGAGGTTCTACGCAAGGTTAACTATTGAACAAATCAAAAAGTTCAAAGTTAACATTGCATTTGAAGGGCTAGAAGATGATGGCCAGCATATGTATGATGATACATACCTAGAGAAGATCAAGACCCTCCCCATAAGCTCAGAACCCATGTTAGGCCAAGCTATTGCTGACTTGGAAACCTTGATGAGTGGGATTTAAAGAAGAATGAAACAATGGGTCGAATGGATGGCGGGTAGGAGAAAGCGGTCTGAAAGGAAGCCTCCATCTTGACAAACTCTAGAAAAAGAGACTGAGAGTACCCCTGCATCATCCTTGGAAACTATCCTAACTATAGCCAAGGAGTTAGCTCAACCAGCAGGTGGAGGCGATGAACCTCCTAAAAAAGATGATTCCATTAGACAAGACATGCGGAGATGGCTCAACCCCTATCATTGGCTCCGTGGAAGAAGCGGTCTCTATAGAACCAGTCAAGTCTACGACTGAGTCTATTAAGAATACAGAAATAGAGCACCCATCTCAAGTCGGTACCGTGGGCACACAAGGCGATACCTCATCCCAAAATATTCCAAGGCGAGGATCTCCTATTATAGTGGAAGTAGGCGAGGATAGTTCCAGCACAACAGCCACAAAATCAGATGAAGAGGTTGGGAAACAATAGAAAGCGGCTAAAGTCATTAAATTAGTCTCCTCCTCTCCCACTTCGGTGAACCCGTTCACTTCCAGACCCAAAGCTACTCCTCCGGTGATCAGGAAGTTGTTTATAGAAGAACTGGTCTCTGCCTCCAAAGTTACTAGTGTTGAATCTTGGATAGAGAGTACTTTGGAATGCAAAAGAAAGAGAGTAGAAGAAGGGACTTCAAGAAAAGATACCCTTTCATAGGCCTTGCAACCCAATACCACGGTGAGCAAAGTAAAGAATGTTAAGATGATGTCTACAGTAGGCCAAGATCCTAAAACTGGACATTTCACTATGGAGGTAGCAAAGCCAACTAAGGAAGGTAGGTTTGAAGATCTGACTACTTCTAATTTTGAGTTAGAGTTATTTGACATGGGACTGGCTCGTCATGACACTAAGGTGGATTGGTGGAATTCCACCAATGTGGTAATTGAAGAAGAGCTCGAAGAGATCAAAACTGCTAAAGTACAACTCAAGGTAGAAGTTAATGAGTTGACCAATTTCATCAAACAGTTGATTACTCTGATTGCAAGTGTCCCTAGCGCTCAGACCACCTTTGATCCCAGTGCTGCGGAGAATCAGGCCATCATAGCCAAGTTGTAGGAGGACACACATTTCGGACAGATTGGCAAGAGATGGATTGAGAGGCTCGAATCTAAGGGACTGGTAGTTGTCGAGCAGCTAGGTAATGCTCTCCTAAGGATGGAAATAGAGAGGAATAATATTGATAAGAATTTGCAGACTCTCACATCGGAGAGAGTGAGATGCCAAGAATGTATAGTAATGGTACATGTGGTAGTTAAAATGAAGACCAAGGAGGCATTAAAGGCCAAGATCTTGCAGAAAGGAGATGAGACTTTGATCGAATGGCTTCAAAGCCTATAATTTAAGATCGAGATGATCATCCAAGCTGAAGCAGGGTTGCAGCAGACATGTGTCAAAATCAAGGAAGAGAAGAACAAAGATTTTAAACTCCTTCAGGGTCTGCATGTAGAATCACAAACAAGTGGTCAGTGCAAAGAAATGATCGAAATGGCCAGTATGCAGAAATCATTTTCTGATTATGTGCATAAGTTGGCAGAACAATCTTCCTTTCATTTGGACAAAGTGCCAGAACTCCAACAGTTGAGCGGATGCATTTTTAAAGCTATGGAAGAGCTGAAAGATTGGATGGATGCGATCAAGAGTCTGGCCAAAGAACATTCCAGATGGCTCATCATATATACTAATGTCCATATCAATAGGCATGAAGAGCTCATCCCAATTATTACAGTTGTCACTACCTATAGGGATAAATTAGACAAGGGGAAGAAAATGAAAGCATAGATAGATTCCCTCTTGTACTAAATTTTGATATTTATTGTGATGGATAAACTTTTGTTTATCATTTCTGATTAGAGAAGTGGAACTATTTCGGTTACCCTTTTTGTAACGGTCCAACTCTGGAACTCTATATGTATTTTTTTCCAAATCAATACAAAGGTCGGCTAAATTTTGGTGTGAAGAATGACATTTTGCTGAGTCAAATTTGTGTATTTATGAATACCATTGCTTTAACTGTTCCATTGCATTGCATTTATCTTTCTATTGAGTTAAATTTTTCCTTGAAATTAGATTTACAGTTTATGATCGAACCGAAGTTCTGTATTATGATGTGATACAGTCAACTAGGGGGGAATCTAGTGTTAGTCTATGTTTGGGAGATGGTCCTATGAAATAGATCGATTCATTGTTACCTTGTCATTAATCCTTAATTTTGTATTTGCATCTTCATTACCTGTCATTGCATTACCATTTTTTAGAGCTCGTATGATTACTGAGGTCTCCAGACTAGCTAGATTTAGTTGAATTTAGTTTGCCTGAGCTAGTTCCTGTCTAGGCCTAGCTTGGTTTACCTCTTATGTTCTCAGGTTAAGAACATACCCTTGTTAGATTAGTAAAAATTCATATTCATTAAAAAAAATTCATTTAAGGGAGCTGTACCTTCAAATTTAGAGGGAAACTAGTTATTCATTTGCATTTCCTAACTGTTGTATTCGATTGATTCTTTAATATTTGGGTATTTTGGAGTTAAAGTGAAAAAGAACAATCTGTTTACCAACAATTATATTTATAATAAATAATTTATTAACTTAGATAAAAGTTTCATATATCTTTTTGACAGCTCTTTTAATTTAATGTTAAAAAACTAGAAACTTATATAAATTATAAGAGTATAAAAATTTAATTTAAAGCACCTATAAAATCCCCATCTAAAACACTATGTTCAAATAAAATTCTTGTTAGTAATAACTGAGAGGGGGGGTGAATCAGTGGCCTCAAAAATTTATCCAATTAAAATTTAATCCACCAATCAATACTTCTCCAATTATTAAGTCCCTACAAGATGTATGCCTTTGAAATACTTAAAATAAATAATTGTTTGTCGGTTTACCTTGTCTGTCATTATTCTCCTTGATTACCGATAAGCAGTAAAACTTATTTATCGATACTCAGTAAATATGCAGAGTATACCAATAAATCCATAAATGCATATGTGAAATGTAAAACAATAAAGTAATAAACTATACACATATAACACAATTAACGTGGAAACCCTGTTAAGGGAAAAACCACTGGAACCAGTACCCCAAATTTTCACTCTTCTGAAGTGAGCCCTATTAGGAGCCAAACCTGTTAAAGGTTACAAACACACTGTTAAGTGTGACCTTGTTAGAGGATTTTCATACATAGGTTGTCACTTAGTATCTGGCATCTATGCTACCATCCTTGAATCAGTCTCTTGACTGTCAGTAGGCTTTATGCTAATCTTACTACCATCCTTGAATCAGCCTCCTTCTTAGACTGTCAATAGGCTTTAGGTAAGACCGATGCTACTATCATGAGTCAACCTTCTGGTAATCTGTTAGGATATACCTCAATTACAAAAGATTGTTAAGTCCTGCTCTGTTAAGAGACTTAATGCTTCAATGGTTAAACTGAAACACAATGACCTGTTTCTAATGCAACTTTGAATTGCAGATATTCAGATCTACTTATGTACAATACCTTCTTGATCAATGTATTAATTCAATTCCTTTGTACTTCATTCTTTCTACTCTGTGATGTTGTGCTTTACTGTGTGTCGGTGTCTTCAGAATTCTTTAGCTCTCTATTAGCTTAATTGATCAGGACTGCATGAAGTTTAACCTTCATCAGTTTCTCTTCAACATCTTCTCTCAATTCACTCCCCCGTGTATCTGATTGCTTGTGGAAATGAATTATGCTTGTCTCTTAAATAGACATGATATTCCTTAATTCTAGGTTCTTGATTCTTGATTCTTGGTGTGAAAAACAATCCAGCCAAATTGATTTATGGCTTTAACTCTTGATTTATCTCGTAGTTATCTTCTTGCCAACTGTATAAATTATCTTTAAATCACTTACTTAACTGTGGTTGAATAAATAAATAAAACAACCAGTCAAGTCTATTTTTAAGCTCTGCCAGCTAGATATTTTTTCATTTTCTGATCTCTCTGTTCTGTTGGTCAATTCTGCAGTTCGTTGCCGGTGACAACTGCCAGTTCCGTCGGTGCAACTTCAGTTAGCTTTGGGATCTCCATCCGTCGGGCATCATTGGATCTTGCTCATCGGGCAATACTATTTTTAACTCGTCGGGCATCCTGTGATTCTTCTTCGTCGGGCAACACTGTCTTATGTTCGTTGGGTATCACTGTGACTTTATCTTTGTCTTTACCGATGGTGTGCACTTCGCCGGTGTGGTCTGTCACTTAGTGAATACTTGACTTTTATGCATTGTTGAAAGCATAACCTCTATTCCATTGATTCTCTGAAGTATTTGGCATTATGTATATGACCATACAGATGATATCAAGTTGACATAAATGACAATACAAACCATTAACTGATTTAATGTCTTGCATCATCTTCAACTTAATATTGTCAAACATTCAATCAGTTACATGTCATCAATTCTAAAATAACTTTACTTAAAAGAAAACTATAAATTTTTTAAAAGATGTGAGTCTTAAAACTTTGATGAAAATAGTATATCTCAATTTAAGTTGACCAAAGTGGATATTTGAGACGTTAATCAAGGTAGTTTTACAACTTTGAAGAACTCTTCGTTGAATCTCACAGAGGGCAATAATTTTCACTTCCCAGCTAATCCCTCTCTCTATTTGATTTGTTGATTACGTCAAGAGGTGTCTATACAATAGGAGCACAAGATACTAGCACAACATATTCTAAAAAGATGCCATGTACATAAAAAAGATTTGGTAGGAGTTACAAAAAAAAGAACTTCAAAAATGCCAAATGGCATTAGGAAAATCTAAAAATAAAATCAAAATCAAAATAAAAGGCTAAAAATGGCCGAAAATAAAGGAGTGTCGCATGGCATTTAAAAAAATAAAAAATAAAAAATAAATAAAAAACAACTCGTTTTACCAACCCCACGTGGGGGAGTGGGGTTTGTAGGTACGACCCGCCATGAGACTCGCGGTTGGGGAGTTCCTCACGCCCCAAGGAGCCCCATGCGGTGTTGCCCGCAGGCAGGCATCGGGTGTTGCCTTGCCATCGATAACATATGTTGTTTGCAATAGTGCAACAACCACTGCTGCCCCGTGGCGACATCCAAGGTGCATGGGGGGACGAGGGGTGGTGGCCCCGCCCCTATTTTTATTTATTATTATTTTTTATTAAAACACCAATGGTAAACTCCAAAAATGCCCTTAATGGCAATTGATGAAATTTTTTTTTTTTTTTTTTTTGCATGCTTTTCGGATTTGGAGAAGAATTTGGAGAGACAAGAGGAGGAATTTGAAGAGATAAGGCATGCAAAGAGGCATCTTTTCAGCAAGATGAGGAGACGCTCTCAAATTATAAAAGAGCTCTTGCCTCATTTGATTTGTTGTTTTGCAAGAGCATGTAAGAGCTTTGGAGAAAAAATGAAAAGATAGTTTTGGAGGAGATTTGAAGGTGGAATATTTTTTTTTTCTTACTTTATTTTTGTATTTACTTTAAATATTTAGATTTAGATTTAATATTTAGATTTAGATTTAGGTTTAATATTTAGATTTACTTTTTAGTATCTTAAAATATGGAGGGCAATGATGCCATATCAGATTTAGATTTAGTTTTAATGTTTTTTATTTACTTTTTAATGTTTTAGATATATTTTATACATTAGTTTTAGATTTACTTTTCAATGTTTTAGATTTACTTTATAATATTTTAGTTTTAATTTATAATATTTTTATATGGAATATCGTCATATTTTCTACAATTTCAATATATTAAATTTATTATTTAAATATTACCCTTTTGATTTAAATATTTTAATTTAAAAATAATATTACCACTTTGATATATATATATATATATATATGCCGCCATATTTTCCAATATTTCAATGTATTAGATTTAGTATTTAAATATTACCATTTTGATTTATATATTATTCTTAAATATTTTCATTTTTCATTTCAATAAAATAGGACTACTAATGTTTGAAATAAATTTTAATATATGGAGGGCAATGCCACCATATTAATTAGATCGTAATGCCACGTATTTTTTAATATTTCAATATACTAATCTTTATTATAATAATTTTTGTACTAAAGTTATTTTGTATTAGTGAATTAAATTCTTGCTTGGATTTAAAAAATAGTGATTTCAATATTACATTTTCATAATTTGATTAAAATATTAAATTAAAATAATTAGTTTTAGATAATTTGATTTAAATATTACATTTAGCAATTTCAATATTGCATTTAGATTATTTGATTTAAACATTGGAATTGTTCATTTGATATAAATAGTCATTCCAATATTACATTTAGATAATTTGATTTAAATATTAGAATTAATAATTTCAATATTAGATTTATTAGATTTAGATAATTTGTTTTAAATATTAGAGTTAGTAATTTCAATATTAGAATTAATTTGTTTATATTAATTGTTATGCATCAAATTTGCACCCTATTAAACTCGAAAGTTTAATAACTTGGCATAACATGGGAATCTCTTCTGCAAAGACAGATCTTACAATAACTTGTGCATGCAAAACTTGAAGTGAAACCTTCGGATCCTAGGCCGGTTCCTATTGGATAATCACCTATTCATCTTCAAACTAACTCAAACTTTGGAAGGGAAAGGGAGAAAAGACTGGAAATAAAATGAAATGTAAATGCTTTGTCTTACTAGGTGATGCACCAAATTGTTATGAATCACAACCATAAATGACTTAAGTGTTGATTTTATACTATCTAACTTGAGGGAAAGTACAAATTTTCTGTATAGGCTTGCCTAAATATTTCATACTAAGGTTTTGAATAAACCTATTAAGAGAAGATATTTCTCACTTAACCATTTCAAAACATAAAACACAAACTACAACCTAGAAACAAACATACACTCCTACAAATAGGTACTCAAATGAGACAAGATAACATGGAATGAAAAAAATCACTAATCACCTTCATCAATCACCTATAATGCACACAAATATGTAGAAATAAAAGAAGAATAAAAGAACTCAGATAATGTTTTGCTCCAAAAGTTCACTCACTTTCAATTGTGCTTCCAAAAGAGTTACAGATTCATGCAAAAATTCTCCAAATGAGAGAAATTGGTCACAATGATCTTCTTTGCATAATCAAAACTCCCTAAAAATGAGCCAAGTACAAGTATTTATGTTTCACCATGAAACATCTCCATGGAAATAACACCTTAATCCTTGGGGTCGGATTCAACAAGAAAAACCTATTTTTAAGGTCCTCAAAGGTCTCCTAAAGCACATGGGAAAATGAAAAAGTGAAGCCACCTAACCCATTTACCATTAAGGTCCCCCAAAATGCTCCAACTCCCCTAGATATGGGTCAAATAGCTCCTAGATGTTCTCTCCTTGTTGAAAGACTAAATCCAACTTCCCTAGATGCTCTCAAATCTATTATTATTGCATGCATTATATTAAGAGATTTTAATAAATATCAATTAATTTATAAAAGCTATCAATTAATAATAATTAAATTACAAAATTAACTTAGAAATGCAATACCATTAAATTGAATAATATTTATTTACTTAATAATATAATAATAAAATCAAAATAACTAGCACTTGCACCGATAGGAGGTGCAAGGGAATCGCCGATAGGTGTTTGAGCGGAAAATGTAAATGAATCTTGACATTCTCAAAGTTACTGTATAATAGTTTAGATATAGAAATATGTGTAACCATTGTTGACAGTGGTGTACTACTTTTTGGTAAACCAATGCAGTTATGTAATCCAATGACATTAATTTTTGAAGGGTGGGGAGAAAATTTTTGAAAGTACATTTGTTGGTGGTTGTTACTGCAGTTTTT
>MU224561.1:74995-112141 GCA_018584345.1 Thuja plicata
TGTACCCACTTTGCATTTATATATATCTAAACTCAACTTGTTTCAATTGTGTTATGATTAATTAACTCATTGGATGCATCTTCTCATTGAATTTTGCAAAAAAAATGCATTTCTAATTAAAATTACGTTGTTTTTTAAGTTCCTGAGTTTTTTGCCGAGTTTTTCCCAAATTTTTTTTCCAGGGCTTGGCGAGTTTTAGCTGAGTGAGAGTGTTGCAACTTTGACTAGAACTGCCACATACTTATGCTCTTTGAACTACATGATTGTGAGCTACTCTTCCACTTCAGATCTGCACATTTGTTGTTGTTCTAGCACTTGTAGCAACACAACTACTATCCTATGACTGTAGGATATTGTATCATGATTTTTCATTGGCAAATGTTTCTATTGTCATGTTGATTGATTATGATTATCCGTTGATCTAAAACTGATTTTCATGTATTTTCAATTTGGCAATTAAACATGATTACATGGGCAAAGAAATGAATTGCAACCCAATCATTGATTATAACTTAATGTTCTAACCTTGCTTTTCTTTATTTTTAGGTCCAGGATAGCGAGGAGCATGGATCCAATAGAGTGGGTACAAGCCCAATCTACACCAACTCCTCCATCTCCACCAGTCATTCGGGCAATGATTGGCCTTCAATTCTTTCCTTTGTTTTCCACTTGTACATATATTCATTTTGATTTTCAAAATTGAAAATTCAATGAATTATTTTATCTATCTTCACGGCTTGTGTGGAGTACAATCTCAGTATTTTGATAAATAAGCATTACATTTTCAGAAAAGAATCTCATGAATGCACAAACTATTACTTTTTCTTTTCTTCATAAAATGTAACATTAATTGTAAAAATTAGTAATATTGTTTGTAATTGGACATGAGAGTTGATTTGAAATTTGAGTGTACCATAAAACGTAAATTCATAAAGGCTCTACCAAAATGAGCATATATGAAAATTTTGGTAACATTAATAGTTTAAATTTTTTGTATACAGTTATGTACTGAGAAAGAATGGATTTCAGGACGATGGATCCTAGCAATGTGGAATTGGAGAGTTGAGCATTTGTTTGTGTTTTGAGATCCACTACATGTGATAGGGGGATCATGTCTTTTTGGGTAAATATCCAAGGTTTAGGTATTTCATGATGAACATGATAGGTTGATGTGGTTTGGAATTGAGTATTAGTTTTTGTTTTGAGATCCACTATATGTGATAGGGGGATCATATCTTTTTCGGTATCCTTATTTTTCGGTAATTTCATGTTTTCAGAAAATGACTTTTTTGACCATTTTATTATCATGTTGTATCCACTATTCTTATAAATTTTCATTTTTTAAATGTTATAAAATATTGGCTCTCATTGTCTCCATGTTCTTATGGCTCTCATTGTCTCAATATTTTTATAATGATTATAATTTATTTACTCTATTTGTTCTTCTAATCTAATTATGTTGTTCTACATTTTTGTGTTCATGTATAATATGTATTTAAATATAATGTACAAAAAATAATCTCTAACTTGACATGCATTATTAATAATAATAAACATATGAAATTTGAATTCAACAATTTTTTATCATAGTCTCAACATAAATGCAACCATATACAAGTAAATAATATTTTATAAATATATATAAGTGTATGCACCCTAAAATGGTTGCCTAGACTATGGCCCCCCATTCTTCAATTTATCAAATGACGGAATCAATTTATCAAATTCCTGAATCTTTGCAACATTTTCAATTCAAATCAATTTTCTTGATCAAATCGTAATTAATTCAATTATTTCAATATTTCCTAAGGTTTGATCATTTCATCAATAATCTTATCTAATTGAAAGAAAAAATCCATTTTTACTAAATAAAATAATCTTATTTAATTAAAAGAAAATCCCTCTTTTAATTAAATAAATAAAATCCCCACCTAAATCCTTTTTTGTGATGAAAAAGCAAATAAATCAAATAAAAAATAAATAAAACTCTTTTTTCTCCACACATATTCCTAAGTGGTGGGTTTTTTCCTCTCACTTGCCTTTTAGGGATTTATCCCACATTGCTCTTGAGGATGCATTTCTCTCCACATTTTCCTTTATAAGGAGCCCTCTCCTTCTCATTTTGGAGAGATAGATATAGAATTTTTATGTTATTGTTATGTTGCAGGTTTGGAGAGCAATTTTGGAGGAGAGTTTGAGCATTTGAGCTTGAACCATGTAACTTCTTTTCTTCTTGTCTTCTTCTCATACATCCATGACAATCCATTTTAGATTAGATTCATATTAGTTTAGATTCATATTTCCTTTCATAGATTAATCTTGCATATTTCCTTCATAGATTAGTTTGCATTTTTTTTTTCATGCATTGTTATCATATAGATTAGTTTTCTTTCATGCATTGTTTTTTTTTTTTTTAGGCAAAAGTGGGGGCGCCACTAATATTTATATTAATAAAAAACTGGTTCAAGAGCTCAGTCGGGAAAGAGCCAGTAAGAAAACCCGACGTCATTACTCGATACAATGAAGTACATAATCTAAAAGTTTGAATATTACAATGCTAGATGACCGCAACAAAGCGTCAAAAAGGAAACCACATTATTTGCTCAACAGCTTATATCAAAATAACATTTACAATGTGGGAGCATCAAAAATAGCCCCTGTCAATACCTTTGACACACGCATCGAATAAAAACTCCTATCGAGTCGGTGTTTTTATATTTGTAAGCTTTGAAAAGATAGGCTTTAAGCCTTCAAAAAGGTGACCAAATGCCGATGAAGAATAAACCACCTAGACCGAAAATCATATGCCGTTTCACCCGTTGATTGTGTAGAAAAAACCTAAATGCCGAGGAGCCCGCAGTAGTCAGGAAATCCAAAAGCAACATGCTTTAAAACCCTAAATGCCATCCGCTACTAAATTTATGTAAAATTCGATACAAAAATGTTGCTGTAACTTTCATTATTCCTCCATTGGGTCGAAATCTTCAGGGGAGAAATCTGAATGAGCACGAGGTGACCATCCCCCACCTCCTTCGGTATGTGCCTGTGAGTCAACCCATCCCGGAACTTGGTTGATTTGTTGGGGAACGACCCAACCATCACTATTGAAAGAGTGGGTAGCCGGCATTGTTATCATATAGAATAGTTTTCAATTTCATTTGCAAAGCATATTTGATGATCATGAATACTAGCATTCTTGCTCTTCCTCTTTGAATCTCTCATTTTATGGTGTACTTTCATGGGCATAACTAGGTCTAAACTGAGGGCCTCCCTTAAAAACCCTTGCACTTCATTAATAGGGAGCTATGAGTCGCCATTTGAGACCTCATTCTTGAGCAATCTTGAATATAATGACTCATAGAAGCGTGTCAACATTTTAGCACACATTTTTGGCACCTACTGTGGGGCTTGAACCCACGACCACAAGATACCGTGGGGCAGAGATTTAATTTTGACCTCATTTCGTATTTCTTTTGATTAATCTATTTTTCATCCATACGGCTCTGCAGTGCAGTTTCGCGCAAAATTTCTCACTCACCCGTGCGTAGTTTTGCAATATTTTGCGCGATTCAGAGTATTTCGTCACGGTGCTGCTGGTATATCCTTGCGTGAACTTTGGCACCAGTGAGGACTTTTTATTTGCTATTTTTTTTATTCGCTGTCTACAGACTTGTGTGAACTTTCTAATTCCTCGCGGTCTTTTAGCATTTCTTTGTGTGGCCCGTACAAAATATTCGCGCGTCCTGCGAAGAATCTTCATGTGGAATCTTCCAGCATTTCTTTGCGCAGCCTGCAGGGAAACTTCGCGTGGACTTTGACAGTAGAGGATTTAAGTTTCGAGATTTATCATGTTGTTTTCTAACCACTAATGTTTGTTGTTTGTTGTGTTTTTCTATTTTTTATTTCTGAAACAGCTTAACATGTGATTTGCAGGACGTTGAAAAGAAGACTCAAATAAAGACTAGTAATGAATTGTCTTGCAGGTTGCCTTGATCAATAGCATGCTAAACTTTGTGCTTTCATTTTATTTTGTTTTATTACAATAGGAACCCACATGCAAGACTTCTAAAATGAACTTCTATTTTGGTATTTTAGGAATGACAATGATGTTAGGAAACTATGCTCTTGCCATTTTGGGATGATAAAAAATCTAGAAGCATTGTTGTCATTTTCTTATGTGTTTGAAGTGTCTTTTAAATTGTAACCCTAAGAATTATATGAATGTATCCTCTCCCCTTGCCTTTGTGGATATTGGGTGTAAGAGAAAATCATATAATTATTTTAGCGTGGCTACCTCCCAAGTACTTTAATAGAGCCAGTGAGAGTGGATTGCCCAACCAGTAACAGGGTAAAGCCAAGCCCTTCCAAATTTGTATATAAAAAATGTCATTGTAATTAACCTCATAGTGAACGGGTGTTGAATGCGTGATACCAGGAAGAAGATCTCCCTCAGTACCCTTGTGGTGCGTTAAAACCAACATAACGTAACTTTTGTATACTAGAAGGCCTCCATAACGGAGCTAATCTACCGCAAGTATAACCACCTAAACGGATGCCTTGACCACAAACTTTATTTTAGTGACCAAAAACCCTCTATCTATTGGCGCGGAAGGTCAAAGACCAACTAAGACGTCCCACATTTTCACGGCTCTTAGTAGAGACAACGGTCTTTTGGAAAGTGATTCCCTTGGGATTCGAAGCTTGGTGTGCCTAAGAAGTGAGTGCACATGTAAGGAGGAGCCCGTGCCTCCAAGCTTCTAAGTTGTTTGCTATGAGTAAGTGTGGCTGAACTTCGATTCAAGTGGGAATTCAACAGATATTGTCTTGGCTTACCTAGGTTGTGATGTGACTATTTCTTTTACAACAAACAATCTACTTGATGTTTCTTGCATGAGTGAAACATCAAAACATACACCAAATATCAAATCAAATGTCAAAACGATCAACAAATCTGCATTCATAAGTGTCAAACTGTCAACTTTCTCAATTTTCTATCCTGTCATTTTCAGTCTTCTATGGTTGATCCAAATCAGATTAGGTCACTTACCCCACTGTTAGAAGCTTGTTTACACTTTGGATTCTTGCATTTTGACCTCTTGAACTAGTAACCTTTGATTTCACAAGTGACCTTGCTTGGATTTGGTGAGATAGAAACCATCCTTGTTGAGAAGATAAACCTTTAGATTCTTTGATAACACACTTGGAGAGTTTTGGTAATCTCTTTTCCATTCACTTTCATACAAATTCAATTTCAATCAATATAACTTGGGTAAATTATCCTCCTGATCCATGTGTTAGGGTATTCACCCGTTCAGTGGGCACCTCTGTGGCAGTGTTGGTTTATGCCTCTTGCAAAATTCTATCTTATCACCTCTCTTTTGGACAAGTGAATGTCTTTACTATCTTGGTTTGGTACCAACATTTCTTAAGGTCATCCTATCACCTAGTACCTTTTCTTTCATGCCAGTTAGAACAAGATATCAAGTGGATCAAGGAAAATGACCTCAAGTAGTCTGTAACCAATTACCCTTAGTTCAAACTTGCTGAAAACGTAAGGGAAAAGAACCTGTATTTGATCAATCACCTAGGAACAATTCAGAAGTTTGGTTTGATTCCAAGAGTCACCTTAGTGAGTTGAGTACACCCTTAGCATCTTCTCGCTTGGATATGGATATGAGTTACACAATGACTCGATGAGAGAGGGAAGACATGGATAAATGTCTTGATGACATATTTGTGAAGCATAGAGATACTATTTCATTTAGCGGTTCCTATTATGACAGTCGACCAGTTTCACCCCTTATCTCAACTAGATATCTGGATGCACACCAAAGGGATGAGAGAGGTAAGAGGCAAGCCTATCAAGATGAGCATCAAAACCAATACAATGAACCTTATGACACTCACATAGATGCAACATGCACCAATGACTTGTTTAGAAATTCAAGACCAAGTTCACTGCTCAAAACATCTTCATGATACACAAGTGAAAGACTTAAGAAAATTGAGCGTGAAAAGAAAGCCTTCGTAGACGAAAAAGTTGCAAAGGAAGAGAAATTTAGACTCCTAGAGTTGGAAAGACAAGCCTTGTTGGAGATAGAAAGGAAATCCTTTCAGGAAGAGAAAGATAGACTCTTGGCTCAACAAATTAATGATCACTTCAACAACATGCATGTTGGTGGTGGAAACAAATCTCCTCCATCCACCCCTCCTAAGACTCCATAAAGTGGAAGACATTCGAGAACACCGTCATGATCTCCTAGCCCTATAGGAAGAAGGGCTTCAAGACATGATCATTATAGGAGACTAACACCTCCTAGGAACTCAAGACAACCTTCACAACGTTCTCACCATGGTTCACAATATGGGGGTAGTAGCTCAAGTTTTGACCTCACCTCCCAAGACTTCATGAAAATACAACAAGAACCACTCTTCCAACAGTATGTGGAGAAATATTTAGAGCAAAACAAAGACAAGTTCCTAGAGAGTTTAATCAACAAGGGAGATAGAGTCCCCTACAACTTTGATGTGGACAATAAGATTAAGAAGCAAGGTCCATCTCAAGAAGAAGAAATCAAACAACTTAAGAGCATGATGGAAAAAATGTTGGCACCCAAAAATTTATTCTCACTAGATTCGATTTGTCCTAATCCTTTTGACAAAAGTGTTAACATGAAAGACTTCCCTAGAAAAGTCAAGATCCCTCAATATGACAAGTATGATGGAAATGGAGATCCACATGATCACGTACGCCAATTTTATACCACAAGTTTTGAGTTCCATCAAGATGACTCATACCTCATGATATTGTTCCCAAGGAGTCTTAAGGGTTAGGCGATGGAATGGTTCACCAACATAACTCCCCCCGTTAAAACTTTCAAAGAGCTTGTCCATAGATTTGTTCAACACTTTGCGTACAACCTTTCAATATCTATCACCAAGTTGGACTTATGCAACTTAAAGCAAAATCAAGGGGAATCCTTTGTTACTTTCTTGCAAAGGTGGAGATGACAATTCTCTTGCTACTCTAGGACCATCCCTAAAAATGAGAAGATTGGCATCCTTGTTAGCAACTTAGTTCCTGAAATGCGGTATGAAGTTAGGAAGATGGTTTTGATTCCTTTGACACCATGGTTGAAACCACATGTAGGATTTAGGATGTTTTGAAAGAACAAGGAATTTTGGCCAAACATGGAAACAACAACAACAACAACAATGGTCAAAACAACAACAACCCTAACAAGGATAAAGGAAAGAACTCAAATAGGAATAGGAAAAAACAAGTAGTTAATGATGGAGTTGTGGACTCCTCCCAACCCAAAGATCAAACTGTGCTCCACTTGTCTAGTGTTGTTCAAGCCATGAAACTCAATGCATCTAATCAACAAGAGAACAAGCCAAGATACCAAGATAGGCCTAAGAAAGAGAGACGTTAGTTTTCAAAACTTGGTGATTCATATGAGGATGTCTTGAAAACAGTCATTGTCAACAACCTTGCACATCCTAAGGATCCCGCAAAGCATTATATACCTGATGTTAAGCCACATTGGGGGGATGAGAAAGCCTTTTGCAAGTTTCACAATGGCATTGGACATGACATTGAAAATTGTTGAAAACTCAAACATATCATCCAAGATCTCATTGAGAATGGAAAACTTAAGGTAGATGGATTGAACACCAACACCGACCATAAGGCATTCAAGGAACCTTTTCCCAAGTATGAGAAGGGGGAAACCTCTACAGCTAAGAATGGAAAGGCTGAGATCAATTACAATTACACAAATGCAGAGAATGTTGTCAACATGCTTGAAGTTGTCAAAGAAAATGTCAACATAATGAGGGATAAAGATCCCTATGGTTATTGTATGCACCCTAAAATGGTCGCCTAGACTTTGGGCCCCATTTATTATTTTATCAATTTATCAAATTTCTGAATCAATGCTTTGGAATATTATTCAAATCAATTTTCTTGATCAAATTGTAATTAATTCATTATTCCAATATTTCCTAAGGTTTGATCATTTTTATCTAATTAAAAGATTTAATTTCCTTTTAATTAAATAAAATTTATCTTATTTAATTAAAAGATTTTAATCTCCCTTTTAATTAAATAAAATTTCTCTTATTTAATTAAATTTAATTTCCCCCATTTAATTAAATAAAATTCTTCTAATTTATTTAATTGAAAGAAAATCCCTCTTTTAATTAAATAAATAAAAATCCCCACTTAAACCACTTTATTTGTTGAAAAAGGAAATGAATTAAATAAAAATAAATAAAAAATCCCTTTTTCAACACATCCTCTTAAGTGGTGGGATTTTTGCCTCTTAATCGTGACCTTTGATTTTTGCCTCTTAATCTCAATCGTTCACTTTTCTTCAAAAGGAGACCTCTCCTCATTTTGATAATTAGGTTTTCATAGTATTGTTATGCTGCAGGTTTGGAGAACAATTTTGGAGGAGAATTTGAGCACTCAAGCTCTCTTCTTATTTTCTTTATTCTTGCATTCATGACTCCTCATATAGATTAGATTCATATTTATTTCCATAGATTAATCTTTCACTTGCATTTCCTTTCATAGATTTATTCTTGCATTGTTATCATTTAGGCTAATTTCATTTTCATGCATTGCAATCATATAGAGTAGATTTCATTTTCATGCATTCGAATCTCTCGTTTCATGGTGTATTTGCAATAGGCATAACTAGGTCAAATCTGAGGGCCTCCATTTCTCACCTTTGCACTCCATGACTAGAGAGCTATGGATTGATATTTGAGGCCTCATTCTTGAGCAACCTTGGATGGTCTTTCCATGGCCCGAAGGTTGCTTAGGGTGGGGTACTATTGGCCTACGATGCAGATTGACACAGTAGCTTTTGCAAAGTCATGTGAAAATTGTCAAAAACATGGTAACCTGATACATGCTCTAGGCAGGGAGCTCATTCTTTCTATATCTCATTGGTCATTTTAGCGCTGGGCCTTTGATCTTGTTGGGAAGATCCATCCCAACTCATCAGGTGGACACAAGTTTATTATCACTTCTACTGATTACTTCACTAAATGGGTAGAAGTTGTCCTACTTTCTGTTTCCTCGGGCACGACAATCTCTCTATTCATTCTGAACCATATCATCTGTCGATATGGAGTGCCTTCCGAGATTATCACTGATAATAGAGGCCAGTTCAAAAATAAGGACCTTAAACAACTCTGCAAGAAATTCAAGATTAAACAACATTTGTCCTCCATTTACTTCCCGCAAGGAAATGGTAAAGCAAAGGCATCAAACAAAACCATTTTTAAAATCTGACATAGAACAGTCTGTAAGAATGGTAGAGATTGGCACTTATAAATAAATCTAGCTTTGTGGGCCTATAGAATGAGTATTCATACTCCTACTGGGGCTACTCCTTTTTCCCTTGCATATGGCGCTGAAGTAGTGTTACCTTTGGAGGTTGAGATTCCTTCACTTAGAGTTTCCCTCAAAGGTCTAGTTACAGATGAAGACTACCATGCCATGAGACTTCAAGAGTTAGAACTTCTAGATGAGAAACGACAAGCATCATTTGACCATATGAGGGTTTATCAAAAGTGCATGTCCAAAGCCTTCAACAAAAAGGTTCACCCTAGAGAATTCCAAATGGGAGATCTTGTCCTACGTGAAAATTCCAAGAATCAACAGCATAGATATTAAAAGGGAAAATTTGAATATAATTGGCTTGGACCTTACATCATTATAACAGCTTTTGGGTTAGGTGGTTATTTACTGTCTATAGCAAAGGGAGAGAAGCTCCTCGATCCTATGTTTTTCACTTGAAGAAGTTCTATCTATGATGCCCATTTTGTCTGGGGGCACCCTTTGTACATACTTATTGATCCTGAAAATCCAAAAATAAATATATTGTCAAAAACTCTAAAAATTAGAAAATATCCTAAAAAAATGGTCATCTTAGTGAAAACCTAGCAATAGGCGCTTTGATGTATCTCCAAAAAAAATTTATATTCCAAAACTACAAAAAAAATAAAAAAATTAAAACAAAATAGAAAAAGTGCCTCGGTGGAAACCTGGAAACAGGCGCCTTGGTAGCTAAAAATTGCAATAAAATCCAAGTGGTGAAAACCTGGAAATAGGTGCTACTTGAGGCCTTTGCACCCTTGTTTCTTAGCGCGTGTCCTCGACACATAATCTTTCTCCATCATGCCTTGTCCTTGTTACCTTGGTCTGGAATTGGTCTTTGTCTTTGTCTAGGGGACATAATTGTGTTAGCTTTGGTCTCTAGGATGCGTTAGTCTTTAGGAAATCTCACATACGGTGTTTTTCAACACCACCCCAGCTATATTTTTCAATACAACCCCTGAAATCAAGTATTTTTTAACACTTATCAGTTTGGTCTTACCCAATTTTGTCATGTGATCTTACCTGCTTGCAAGCATTCGATCCTTATCCTCAGAACTCAGTATCAGTTAAAACACTTAAGTTTTTAAACACAACACTTAATGCTTGAAAAATGTCATGATCTTTTCTTTGTGTGCTGATTGTTATTGATTTTTTTTTAGTGTCCTTGTCTAATAAGTCTCTCTGGGATGCATAGCTAGAGGAATTGGGACATGGGGCGTGTTTTTTTTTTCTTTCTTCTTTTGGGTGTGGTATTGAAACTCTTGAGTGTCTCTTGTTGTTCCCTTGAAACACTTAGGAGATTTGAGGCATCATCCTTGATTATTTTTGCACAACCATTCTTATGGTCATCCCGACATCTCTGCCTTGATGCGAGCGTGGTTTTGCTACATTAAATTGGGTGAGCTAACATCACATTCATCTTGACCTTTATGTCTTTGATGCTTATGTTAGAATCTTTCCACATTCCACTCTGATATCAATCACATTCATATCTTCATAGTTGCGCTTGTGACTAGTGATGATTGTGTGATTTTTTTATGTTCATTAATAATGGCCCAATGATGAAAATAAGTTCCTTAACATTCTCTAATGAATTATGAACACAAAGTCCTATGTTACAATTTCTCTATTGCAAGTACACCTTTGCATTTTCATGTAGCTTGCATTGTTAGACTTCATGTTAAATTGCATTTTTAGGCTGCATTATGAGTTTGAGAGGGTTTTTCCTTCATCTTGCATGTGGAATTTTAATTAATTGTGGTCATGTTTTGGTCTTCATTTCCTTATCTTCTTTCGTGATCTCAATCAAAATTTTCTATCTTAAACAGTTGATTATTTTGCGGCATTCTCTTTCTTAAGGCAAATTCTCTTTCTTCTCTCCATTTCTTTCCACCTCTTCCAAACTTCTATCTTCCATTCGCTTTCCCCCCACTTATTTTCTTCTAATTCAACCTTGGGGAATAATCTTTCATCTTACATCAAGAACCTTATCTTTAGTTCGATTTGATCAAATTTATCAATTTGTTATTTCTCCTCTATCTCATTTCGATTTTGATCACGAGGGGGCAGTACCTGTCAAACTTCAATCCTTGATTCAGCTTTATCAATCCCATCATTTGCTCCGCTTGGGGCAACCTTGCTTGAGATTCTTATCTTGGACATGTCAATTACCTATTTATAAGGGTGTTGACCTTGTCTTTTTCAAACAACTTATGTTTGTCATGATAAGTTCTCATCCGTCGATCACTCGTCTACGTTTTTTTGTGATCCCAAATCGATTTCACACTTCAACTGCATTCTTTGACTACATGTGTTCCCATAAAGATAAAAAATTAGTCAAAGAGGGGCAAATGTATGCACCCTAAAATAGTCGCCTAGACTATGGGCCCCCATTCTTCAATTTATCAAATGACGAAATTAATTTATCAAATTCATGAATCAATGCTTTGCAACATTTTCAATTCAAATAAATTTCCTTGATCAAATCGTAATTAATTCAATTATTTCAATATTTCCTAAGGTTTGATCATTTCATCAATAATCTTATTAAATTAAAAGAAAAAACATCCATTTTTATTAAATAAAATAATCTTATTTAATTAAAATCTCTCTTTTAATTAAATAATCTTATCTTATTTAATTAAAATCTCTCTTTTAATTAAATAATATTATCTTATTTAATTAAAATCTCTCTTTTAATTAAATAAAATAATCTTATTTAATTAAAAGAAAATCCCTCTTTTAATTAAATAAATAAAATCCCCACCTAAATCCCTTTTGGTGATGACAAAGGAAATAAATCAAATAAAAAATGAATAAAACTCCTTTTTCTCCACACATATTTCTAAGTGGTGGGATTTTTCCTCTCACTTGCCTTTTAGGGATTTATCCCACATTGATCTTGAGGATGCATTCCTCTCTACACTTTCCTTTAAAAGGAGCCCTCTCCTCATTTTGGAGAGATAAATATAGAATTTTTATGTTATTGTTATGCTACAGGTTTGGAGAGCAATTTTGAAGGAGAGTTTGAGCATTTGAGCCATGCAACTTCTCTTCTTCTTGTCTTCTTCTCACGCATCCATGAAAATCCATTTTAGATTAGATTGATATTAGTTTAGATTCATATTTCCTTTCATAGATTAATCTTGCATATTTCCTTCATAGATTAGTTTGCATATTTCTTTTCATGCATTGTTATCATATATATTAGTTTCCTTTCATGCATTTTTATCATATAGATTAGTTTTCATTTTCATTTGCAATGCATATTTGATGATCATGGAGACTAGCATTCTTTCTCTTCCTCTTTGAATCTCTCATTTCATGGTGTACTTGCATGGGCATAACTATGTCTAAATTGAGGGCCTCCATTACAAACCCTTGCACTTCGTGAATAGGGAGATATGAGTCACCATTTGAGACCTCATTCTTGAGAAATCTTGAATATAATGACTCATAGAAGTGTGTCAACATTTGAGCACACAATAAGATTTAAAAATGAATATTAAGTTTTCAAAATAATAAAATTCTCAAGATGAAGACAATGCTTTCACATGTGTATATATACAATTATAGTGATTGATATCTAACACTCATTCTTTCAAAATAGCATAATTTGTTAGATATTGAAGGTATACCCTAAGTCGTACATCCTAACCCTAACCCTAATTATACCACTGACCCTAATCGTAATACTGACCTTAACCCTAATACTAACCCTAACACTAACCGTAATTAGACCATTGACCCTAATCGTAATACTAACCTTAACCCTAATACTAACCCTAACACTAACCCTAATACTAACCCTAACCCTAACCATTAACATAATGCTACTCCTAACTCTAAACCATACACCCTAACCCTAACCCTAATTAGAATATTGATCCTAATTATAATGCTAATCTTTACCCTAATACTAACCTTAACCCTAACCCTAATTATTAACATAATACTAATCTTAATTGTAAATCATACACCATAACCTTAACCCTAATTAGATCATTGACCCTAATTGTAATGCTAACCTTAACCCTAATACTAACCCTATCACTAACCCTAATACTAACCTTAATCATAACCCTAATCATTATACTAATATTACTCCTAATTTTAAGTTGTACACCCTAACCCTAACCCTAATTAGACCATTGACCCTAATCATAATGCTAACCCTAACCCTAACACTAACCCTAATACTAACCCTAACCCTAACCTAATTGTTAACATAATACTACTCCTAACTCTAAACCATACACCGTAACCCTAACCTTAATTAGACCATTGACCCTAATCATAATGTGAACCTTAATCCTAATAGTAACCCTAACCCTAACCCTAACCCTAATTGTTAACATAATACTACTCCTAAAAGTAAACCATACACCCTAACCCTAATTAGACCATTGATCCTAATTGTAATGCTAAACTTAACCCTAATACTAACCCTAACACTAAGCCTAATACTAACCCTAACCTAACCCTAATCATTAATATAATACTACTCCTAACTTTAAACTGTACACCCTAACCCTAATTAGACCATTGACCCTAATCGTAATGCTAACCTTAACCATAATACTAACCCTAACACTAACCCTAACACTAACCCTAACCCTAACTGTTAACATAATACTACTCCTAACTCTAATTTGTGCACCCTAACCCTAACCCTAATTGTAATACTAACCTTAACCCTAATTATAACCCTAATGTTAATCCTAACACTAACCCTAACCCTAACCCTAATAGTTAACATAATACTACACCTAACTGTAAACTATACACCCTAACCCTAACCCTAATAGTTAATCTAATACTACTCCTAACTGTAAACTGTACACCCTAACCCTAACCTTAATAGTTCACATAATACTACTAACTATAAACTATACACCCTAACCCTAACCCTAATTAGAACATTGACCCTAATAGTAATGCTAACCTTAACCCTAACACTAACCCTAACTGTTAACATAATACTACTCCTAACTCTAAACCGTACACCCTATCCCTAACCCTAATTAGATGATTGACCCTAATTGTAATGCTAACATTAACCCTAATTCTAATCCTAATACTAACCTTAACACTAATCCTAATACTAATCCTAACCCTAACCGTAATCCCAATCGTTAACATAATACTACTCCTAACTGTAAATCGTACACCTTAACCCTAATACTAATTAGACCATTGACCCTAATTGTAATGCTAACCTTAACCATAATACTAACCCTAATCCTAAAGATGATTTAATAATTGAAGAATAAAAATACAATGGCGTCGTGATTTCAGCAGCAACAACAACACCTGCAATGGCAGCACCAACATCAACTGTACCAACACCTGCAACAATAGCAGTACCAACGACATCAAGGAGACGGTCGGCATTAGGATAGTGAAAGTGGTAAGATTCGACATGACTTTCCTGAAATGTTCAAAAACCTATTATGATCTACACCAATAGTGCAACCGACTAGGAAAATACAGGCAGTTGTACCCTCACAGCACACAGGCTTCACAAAGGCCACATTTGCAGAGAAAAATGTTGTAGGTAACAACACCAGGACTATTTTCCATGAAATATCCATAGTCCAGCTGGCTAAGCCATTTTTTGTAAACCCTCGGTTTCACTTCTCCAATAGAAAACACCATGAGGGCTTCCAGACGTTTGAACTTGGGGAATCTTCATCAATGGCCGATCACCCCAACCAATTTTGTGCTAAACCTTTTCAAAAATTTGTAAAGGGCTTTGAGCGGGAAAATGATATTCCTAAAGTTCAAACTCAGAAAGCTCTTCCTCCAGGCAAGAAAAGGCATCGAGACAAGACTAGAACCCTACTTAAAGGGAAGCAGTCGATATTCAATATTTGTGAAGGTACCCCCTAGAATCACTGATAGGTGCACTTGAGGACATCGCCAAGAGAAAGCAGGATCTGCCCACAGGGGTCAATCTTCTGCCACCCATGACAAATCGACCAGTTTGAGCCCCCTTCATTCCAAACAAGTCTAAGCAAGTCTGGAAAAAGAATATTTCCCAAGATATGTCATCTTTAGACCCTGGTTTGGCTTCGATCACCCTACCATAAAAAATGTTGCAACTACCTATTGGCACACTACGACATTCGGCACTTATAGGTAAGTTCTCTTCCAATACTTTGTCATTTTCAGATATTAAGGAATGGGAAATGTAGTCTTTTGAAGGGTTAAAAGAAATATTTTATATTGACCCTGTAGATCAATTTTTTGTTGCCATTTTTTATACTAAAACTGCGAGAGAACTGGTCAATAAACATAAAGATTGGTTCTGCAAGGGATTGGGTCTTTTCACCATGATCTGGGTTCCTAATTTCAAACCAAATCCTAACATTGCCCAATTTTTTCCACACTGGATATCTTTCCCTTTGCTGCCTCTAGAATACAAAGAGCCAGAGATTTTAGAGTATATAGCTAACAATGTGGGGATCTTCCTTCGACACGATCTTATCCCTTTTGAGGCTCCTCATCGAGATGTTTGAGTCTACATTTTAATGGATACTCATAAAACCTTCAAACAACATATTGCTATTAAATAGAAATGGGGGGAGTCGACTCATAATATTATCATTAATGACCTGGTCATAGTACATCTCTATCAACACAGACTTGGGCATTTAAACACAGATTGCTAGAATGGGCAACAAAGTAACATTAGTGTATGCTCGGATCATTACTCTGATCCAACGGCATGCGCCCAACACATTCGGCTTATGAGACACAGTCTACAAGGGAAACAACAAAGAACAACTGAGGGTCAAGATAATATTGATAAACAATCCATATGCCAGGAACAAAGACTGCAAGAAAGGATTTCTACAATGATACGCTATATTTTCCTCTACTTTGCCTATCTAAATTTGGAATTCCATTTCAAACCTCATAATCAGGGTTTGCTGGAGTTTGACTCCCTGGCATCTTGTACAACATCTGTCGATGATATTGTGCACCAATTAATATTCTATGAATCTCCAATTATCCTCACCCTCACCAATGGGATACAAACAGAGGAACAAAACATGATAACAACAAGATGCATCACCTTAGACAAGGGCTGCAAGATGATTGAAAAAATCATAGAAGTAGAAGAAACACCGAGATTAGAGCACAATATAGAGGTATTCCCTGATAGTGCAGACTCAATGGAGTTACCACTCTATTTTGTTCATGATGGCTTCACTAAAGATCGTGACCATCCCAATGACATGTCTCAAAATAGCCAATTGCAGGATAACCCTCATTAGATGGATAAATTTGCATTCTATGAATTCCTGTTGGAGCATAAATATCCTCATATACACAGGGGACTTGAGCACGCTGGGGATGCCTCCATAGATCTTGCAGAGAACCATTTAAAAATTGAACTCCCTAAGATACATTGTTCAATGAACCGCCAAAGCCAAGATGATTCCTACCTCTACCCAGAGGCAACAAATATGATGCAACTGATGGTTCAAGGTAAGGTCAAGGATGAGTCATTTGAGGAGGAAGAGCTAAAACAGGATCTACCTCACAATACTGAAGCAACTGACATCCCAAATGGCTCCTATCAGCACACCATACTCTCAATTAAACAAACACCATTACAATGTGCCCAGTCCATAAAGACCCCAAAATCAAGAGGTCGAAAGCCAAAAAGTGTTAAAACAAAGGAAGAAATAGAAGAATGAATCCAATCTACTTTGGATGATAAATTTGTTTCCATCAAGAGATTGACAAGGAGGACGAGAGGTTCTCCTTGTCAACAATGAAAATTGCTTCATGAAATGTTAGAGGCATCAATGCCTCTACAAAAGAAATAGAATCAAACAAATGATTGATTCTATACATCCTGATATAGTTCTTTTACAGGAAACAAAGATGTTGCAAGAGAATTTTGATAAATCTATAGGCTAATGGGCATCTTGGTCATCCATCCATCAACAAGGGATTGGGGCTTCTGGAGGTTTGGCTATTCTATGAATTCCCAAGACCATCAACGCAAAAAAGATCAGGTAGGATAATCATTAGCAAATGGTAGAAGTGACCATCTTTGACTTCTCAATATCTATGGTCCTACCTCTACACAAGATAAGAAAAAATTATAAAATCATTTAACATTTCTAATTCAGAATCATAGTGATCAAAATGCAGTGCTTGGATGATATTTTAACGCTATCCTTAACATGTCTGAAACAATTGGTGGAATATGTCCTCCACTAAGAACCATACAAGATTTATCCTCATTGCTTATAGACAACAATATGATGGATGTGGTCTCATCATCTGGTTCTTTTACATGGACAAACAAGAGAGCGAATTTTGCACAAATTGCTAGCTGATTGGATAGGTTCCTAGTATCACAAGAATGGAAGCTCAAAAATGTCCACTTCCAATCAGATATCCTCTCACTTGCAGGATCAGATCACTTTCTGATACTACTGACCATAGATAATGCAGTAGTACCAAACAACCATAAACCATCCTTCAAATTTGAAAAAATGTGGCTCAGAAACCCTCATTTCTTGCCTTTGATAAAGCAATGGTGGGTGAGCTCACCATATGTGGTTGGAACCAAAATGCATTAGTTGGAAATGAAGCTAAAACATGTTAAAAGCCTCATTAAAAAATGGAATGAGGAGGTATTTAAAAACATCTTTCAGCAAAAAGATTTGGTCAAGCAACAATTATCAAAACTATATGAGCACACTATACAATATGACATGGACAATGACACATATAACAAGCAGAGAGAACTTCAGCGGGAATGTGAATAACTTTGATTTAGGGAGGAAGAATATTAGAGGCAGAAGTCATGGGAGTTGTGGCTACAGGAAGGAGATAAGAACACAAAATTCTTCCATGCTTCAGCTAAGCAGAAACGAGCAGTTAGCACAATCTTTTCTATATCAGGAATTTCATCGGGAAAGATTTTAACAAATGCTCAAGATATCCAACATGAGGGAGTAAGTTTTTTTTTAAATATTCTTGCTCCTACCCAAGCTCCTTCCCCATCTCAAGAACATATAAATGAAATTCTTGATGCAATTTCGAGCTTAGTGACACAACAAGATAATAATATATTAATGGCTCCTTTCACTAACCAAGAACTTCGCCATGTGGTTTTCTCACTTCCCTCAGACAAAGCCCCAAGGCCAGATGGATATACACCACTTTATTTTTAGGCATGTTGGGATGTTGTTGGTTGGGATTTGTTGGAAGCTGTGGAAGAATCTAGGAAAAGTAAGACAATGTTGAAATATTTCAATACAACCAACATAACTATTATACCAAAGGTGAAAGAGCCAAAATCTTTTGCAGATTTCCGACCCATATCACTTTGTAACACAATCTATAAAATCATTAACAAATCTATATATATGAGATTACAACATCTCATCCCATTAATTATATCCCAAGAACAAGGAGGATTTGTTCCAGGGCGAGAAATTATGGAAGGAGCCTTAGTTGCCTATGAAGTACTCCATTCTATACAAACTGATCAGTCTCCTAATTTTGTCATCAAACTAGACATTATGAAAGAATATGATAGAGTGTGTTGGGATCTTATTTTCCAAGTTCTTCTCAAGTTTGGTTTTTCACATCAGTGGTGTAAATGGATAAGAGCATGTATTTCAGGGGCTTGGTTTTTGGTTATCATTAATGGAAACCTAGCAAGATTTTTTTCTTCCACCCAGGGAATCAGACAGGGGGATCCACTATCCCCCATTCTTTTCATTTTAATGGTAGAAGTACTTAGTAGAACAATCACGAGACAACATGCAATGGGATTATGGAGTGGTGCAAAAATTGGAGGCACAAACATTTCAGTCACCCATTCCCTATTTGTGAATGATACATTATTGTTCGGTAAATCACAAGTTAAGGAAGAAAGAAGGATAAAGTATGTCCTAGACCTTTATGCTGCAGTATCCATGCAGAAAATTAATGCACAAAAGTCACAAATTTACCTGCTCAACACTAATCAAATCATTTCAAACAAAATTGTCCAAATCCTAGAGTTCTTAGTGGACAGCCTCCCTTCAAACTACCTTGGGATCTCGTTCTTTGTAGGAACAAATAAAGAAACTATGTGTGTGATTTTTGTACCTGTTAAGAGACAACACTTCAATAAATCATTGCATTAGTGAAAACAAAGGGTTAGCAAGCATAGCAATCACAAAAATTGATCCATTGCTTCCTATCTAGGAGTATGAAAAATGACATAATAGCCCTCAGATTATGCATATTCCAGTGATAAATACAACCTAAGAACAAAAGATTCAAATGAAAAGTAATCTAAATGATTCAAAAACACACATTCTAGCTTTAGAAATGGAGATAATAACAAAATAACTAAGAAACAAGCTAGAAAGAACTATGAAAATAGTTAAAACATGAGCAACATAAGATTGCTTCTTCAATTCTCCAAATATGGACAGCATAAGGATGCTATCAACTCTTCAAAATTAGGAGCATTACAACAATACAATAAAATACTTCCAATTTCAGGGCCTCAACAATAAAAAAATCAAGGGCCATTTGAGCTTAAAATCCATCCCATTTATAGAAGAAATGGAGAAAGCAGAGAAGACTCTAGAAGGGCTGCCATTAATGAGGGTGTAAGACTCATTAATGAGGAGTGTGGAAGAGAATGTTAAGAGCCATTTATGCTTCATTTATGAAAGCATTAATGAGGTATGGGTGAGGGTTTAAGAAGCATGGGTGAGGGTTTAAGGTGAAGCCTGATAACTTTGACTTTAGGGGGAGGGTTGAATTCCTAATCACACCTTAATGGAATGTGACAAGCTTAAGGGTGGCTTAGGATTAGGATTAAGGTTTAAGGCATGTGATTAAGGAGATAGAGATGGGAGGAGAGAGGATGAGTGGAGGGGGGATTAGCTAATTAGGGTTAATTATCTAATTAACAAGAATTAGCATGTGAGAAGGGGTTGGGATGAGTTTGAACTCATGGTTGGATAGTTGAGATTGGTTAGGTTAGAGGCAATATTAATGAAATGAATTGTTGTAATAACATATTCACTCAATAATAGAGATTTAGTTAATCATTCAAGCTTTTGATTGCTTTGTAATAATTAATTAGGACTATAGCCAAATTGAATCAATTTAGGCTAGGGGATTGATTTTGCAAGTGATGAGATATGATTAGGATTTTATTAATTCCCTTTTAATTAATTACCTTAGCTAGGTATTGATTTGATTTGATTGAATTGAATTGATTGGTTTGGCTAAAGTGATTAATTTAAATTAGTGATTAGATCACTTAGGAGATTAAATCTTATTCGAATGAATTATGTCAGTTGATTGAAGAGTTAAAAGGATGCCTGTTTTACCAGGTTGTCATCAAGGCACTTTTCTCTTTTTCAAATTTTTTGTTGTTTTTGCTTTTTTTGAATGTTTTTTGTAGTATCAAGGTGCATGTTTACCAGGTTTTCACCAAGGATACCTTTCTTTAGGACTTTTTCCATTGTTTTTGGATTTATTCAGGATCAATTTTCTAAATGTTTTTGGTATTTTCTAAGAACTATTTACTGTACAGGCTTTGCTAGCCGAACATCAAGCGTAGAACCACTTCAAATGTAGATTATTGATAGGATCTGGAAGAACGTCTCCCTCAGGTGTAGCTAATTGATAAGATCCAATCCCAAAAGTAGCAGTGATAACATAAGGTCCCAGCCAGTTAGGTTCAAACTTTCCTTTCTGCTCTCTGTTAGGCTGGTTCTTAGGATTCTCTTTTAAGATGAGATCCCTCACTTCAAAATTTCATGGTTTGACCTTCTTGTTGTAGCCTTTGGACATGTCTGCTTGGTACACTTTCAGATGATCGAATGCCTATTGTCTGTGCTCTTCAAGTAGGTCTAAAGAATTCACTCTATCTATGCGGTACTACTCATCAGTTACAAGACCATGTAAAGATATCTGCAAAGATGGGATTTCAACCTTAATAGGTAGTACTGCTTTAGTGGCATAGAATAGAGAAAATGGCATGGCTCCAGTTGGTGTTCTGATGCTTGTTCTGCAGGCCCATAGAGCCAGATTCAGTTATAGATGCCAGTCTCTGCCAGACTTACAGTTTGGTGTAGGATTTTGAGAATATTCTTATTAGATTCCTCAGCCTGTCCATTACCTTGAGGGTAGTAGATTGATGAGCAATGTTGAGTGATGTGGAATTGTTCACAAAGATCATCAATGTCTTGATTTTTAAATTGGCCCCCATTGTCTGTTACAATTGAAGAGGGTATCCCATATCTATAGATAATGTAGTTCAAAATGAACATAGCCACCTTTTTTCTAGTGGCCTTGATTAGCGGCACAACCTTGACCCACTTTGTGAAATATTCAGTGGTCGTAATGATGAACTTGTGTCCATTTGAATAATTGGGATATATTTGTCCAACCAAGTCAAAGGCCCATTGCTGAAATGGCCAATGTGTAATGAAAGGTATAAGTTCTTTGGTAGGAGCATGGATGAGATTTCCATGTGTCTGGCATTTATGACATGTTTTATAAAATTGAATAGCATCCTTTTCCATGGTAGACCAGTAATAGCCTACTCTGAGCAATTTCTTTGCTAGTGAAAATCCGTTTGAATGTGATCCACATATACCTTCGTGGACTTCTTTTAATGTGTGATCCAACTGTTTGAGTTCTAAACATCTAAGAAGCATATCGTCGAGACCTCGTCGATATAAGTTATTAGTTATGAGGACATAACACGATGTTGTCCTAATCAAGGCTCTTTTCTCATTTCTGGATAGATTATTTGGAATGGTTTGGTCAGTGAGGTAAGCAATGATATTAGCATACCGAGATTGGTCGGGGGTGTTCAAAGCATAGACGACTTGGTATTCAGGGGTATCAAAGGTAGGAAAGGATAGTTCTTCCACCAAGAAGTCATAGTAGAATTGATGTTCCTCCAGTTGTAACATGGATGCCAATGTAGCCATAGCATCTGTAGCTTTGTTCTCTATCTGGGTATCTGCTGAAATGTGATCAAGACAAAGTACTTCTTTAGGTCATCAACCAATTGCTTGTAGGGTGTCAACTTTTCATCTTTTGTCTGATAATATCCATTAACTTGATTGATGATGAGTTGGGAGTCACCATAAACGTGTAACTCTACAATATTCCATTCCATGGCGAGCTTGAGACTGTTTACCAATGCCTCATATTCTAAAATGTTGTTCATGCAAGGGAACATCAATTTGTAATACTTGGGTATCTTGTAACCTTGAGGAGTTATAAAGAGAACTCCTACCCTAGAGCCTTGTTGTGTGAAAGAACCATCAAAGTACATCTTCCATGGGTACTCAGTTAGATGCATAATTGTTTCATCAGGGAATTTGATCCTTACAGATTCATCATCTTGAAGCGGTGAATCAGCTAGTTGATACGCGAGGACTTGTCCTTTAATAGCCCTCCTATCTACATAATCAATGTCAAATTCACTTAGAACGAGGACCCATTTTTCCAGATGCCCTGTTAATGCTATTTTTCTCAAAAGTTACTTCAGAGGATCGATCTTAGCAATGAGCCTTACTGTATGTGAGAGCATGTAGTGTCTCAATTTTTGTGATGCGAAGATGACTGCTAAGCATGCTTTTTCAATAATGTTGTAATTGAGCTCATAGGAGACTAGCATTCTATTGATGTAGTAGATAGCTCTTTCTTTCTTTGTTTCATCCTCTTATGCTAATAATACTCCTAATGATGTAGCTGTAGCTAAAATATATAAGAGTAATGGATTTCCATGAATAGGTGCCATAAGAATAGGAGGAGTAGCTACGTACCCTTTTAGTTCTCTAAAGTTGGCTTCATAGCGTTCGTCCCATTTGAAAGTGACCCCTTTATGTAGTAATTTGGTAAAGGGTTGTGCCCTGTCAGCAAGTTGTGACATGAACCTCCTGATTGCTTGAAGTCTCCCTTGTAACGTCCTCATTTGACTGATGTTGCATGGAGGAGTCATCTCTAGAATAGCTTTGACTTTTGCCAGGTCTACTTCAATTCTTTTGCTGAAACAATGAACCCTAAGAGTTTTCCTGATTGGACCCCAAAGACACACTTCTTTGGATTGAGCCTGAGTTGAAATTGCTCCATACGATCCAATATCTTTCTTAAATCATCAATATGAGTGCTCCTTTCTTTGGATTTAGCTAAGGTGTCATCCACGTAATCCTCCATGTTTTTATGCATCATATCGTGGAATATAGTAGTCATTGCTCTTTGATATGTAGCATCGACATTCTTTAACCCAAATGGCATGACGTTCCAGCAAAATGTGCCCCATGCACATGTAAATGCAGTCTTATCTTGATCCTCAGGGGCAATTTTTATTTGATTATAGCCTGAGAATCCATCCATTAGTGAATACATCTGGTATCCTGCTATGAGGTCTATGATCATATCTATATTAGGCAGTGGGAAGTCATCCTTTGGACATGCCTTGTTTAAGTCTCTGAAGTCGGTACAAATCCTGATAGATTTATCAGATTTAGACACGGGGACCACATTAGAAATCCATCCTGCGTAAGCGATGACTCGAATGAATCCAGCTTTCAAAAATTTCTCTAGCTTTGCTTTTACTAGCAATGCAACATGAGGATGCATTTTTCTTAGCTTCTGTTTTATGGGTTTGATCCCGGAAGCTATAGATAAGTGGTGAATGATAATTAGATTAGGATCTATTCCATGCATATCGGTATAAGACCATGTAAAATTGATTTTCTTTTCCCCCAAGAACTCTGTGAACTGTGTCTTCTCTTCTTCTGACAAAGATTGTGCAAGGTGTACTATTCGAGGATCTTCAATTGTGCCCAAATTAATTGGCTGTGTTGGTTCTATCAGAACTGAAGACCTTTCCTAAAAGTGCTCAAGGAGGATATCAAGAATCTCATCCTTTAGTGCCTGTGAGAGGTTTTCACCATTGGATACATCTTTTTTTTTACTATTTTAGAATCTGACGCTGCCACAACATGGTTTTCACTGTCAGTTCTCTTTTTCTTTTAAATTTTCAATTTTTGACAAAGAAACTTGATATCCTCTTGTGACATTTTCACACTCCTTGCATTGGTGGAAGAAGGGTAGGGTTCATAAGCATTTAGATAGAAATCCAAGGTGTAGTCATTGGGAAAGTCGACAGTAGGAGTAGGATCCACACTAGTCCAATCAATTGGGTATGGGTTTATCAAAGACAAGGAGTTAGATTTTGGGAAGGACAACATCATGTTAGCATCATGACTATTAACTGACATGACATGTCTTGTTAAGTTAAATTCTTTGATGTTTAGATCAATAAGAGATAGATCGTCATTAAAAGGGTCATTGTTAGTTATATGTGGACCAAACTCTAGTGACTCGTCATTAGAACTTTCATCATCATCTCATCGTAAAAGGAGGCTTCTTGCTTGTTGCCTCTAAACTTCTTCTAGACTTAGGAAAGCACCAGTATCTCCATCCATGACAGGGAGAAGGAACTCTTTGTCTACTTCAGGATTATTAGTGTTGTTGGGAGTAGTGTTAGACTGTTCACAAGGAGCTGAGGGAGCTGCAAACATGTGAATTATATCTATTTCAATGTCCTTTGTAGCGACAAATAGCTCATCCCATTCATAATCATGAGATTCAGTGACCTCATCATTGGATCTATTTAAGTATTCAACAATGGTTATCTGATGTACCTGGTTATCCATCTGTGGATCAAAGTGTGGTAGATCAAGAAAATGGGTGATTGTTACCAACTTCCCCCAGTTAGGATGTGAATTCCATCGTTGGGGTGTGATTTCTGTAGTTGTTGCTATCAATGGTGTTTCTGAACCATCTATTGTTGAGTCTCTTGCCTCTTGAATGGGAGGTTGTGCTAACAAAGGGGTGTGAAGATCTTGTGGTACCTCAAAGCTTGGTACCTAGCGCTCTCCTTGATAGTTGGGATTCTCTATGCCAATATGTAATAAACTTTCATAGGACCACTGCTCTAGTTCATCTGTTTCATCACTCCCTTTGTCAGAGGCTGGGCTGTCTTTTGAAGTAGGCTTGTCAGTTTTAGTATTAAAACCCAGTCTTGTTTTGTCTCTGGTATTCCAGAACTCCATGGGTATAGGCTCAATAAGTCCTCTTCCTGTGTCACTTAGAGGTCCCTTTCCTTTATACCCCATCTGTTTGAGGAAATCATATCCTTTACCATACTGTTCTGGGGATATCTCTACATGTTTCACCTCAGCTTCCGTCGGTTATCCTTTATAAAGCCAGTCCAAGACTGCCTAGTCTTCTGTGTTATCTGAAGAAGATGTGGATGTCTTTATCATGCCAGTGGCTTTGTGAATTTATGGTTCCTTGAATGCAGTAGGTGTGAATGTCGAGGAAGGTTTTCCATAGGATCTTGGTGACACCGGGAGTTTCGTCAGTGACAGAGTCAGGTCTAGTTTGTATTCTCCCATACCTATTACTTTAAGTTTTAAGGTTTTTCCAAAACTCTTCATAACCATGTCCTTAGTGGTCTCAGGAGTGATCTCATCCATAGCCTCTTTGTTATGCGGAATCATACTACCTGCTTTGATATTATTACAAGTATAATTAGCATATATAGGAATTGTCACTTCCACCCCATTATGTGGGAACTTGATACGCTGGTGGTAAGTAGATGGCACAACTTGCATTTTGTGAATCCATGGTCTCCCCAATAGGATATTGTAGGCCAGGGGTAGATCCAGAACTTGACATACGACATTTATTTCAATAGGTCTAACTCTGATGGGTAGAATAATAAGACCTTTAGAGGATCTTTCTTCCTCATCATAAGCTTTGATAGTTGTTTTGCTTCTAGAGTCAATGGTCTGTTCTGAAAGATCCAATTTCCTAATTAGATTAAGTGTACAAATATTCAATCCTACACCTCCATCTATCAACACGCGTCTAACACGGGATTTATGAATGAGGACTTCAATATGGAGGGGTTGATTATGTGGATGTGTCAATGACTTTCATCCTCTTCAAAAAAGGAGAGGTAATGTGGCGTTGAGATGTGATTAATTATCACTTGGAATTTGTCTATATAAATATTCTTTGGTACATTAGCAGCACGTAGAGCTTGTTCTAGGATTTCCCTATGTACTGTGGATATCTTGAGCAACTCAAAAATGGAAATTTTGGTAGAGGTTCATTGCAATTGGTCCACCAAGTCATACTTTGCTCCAGGAATAGTAACCATGTGTTTTTTTGCTGGTTTGGGAATAGTAATGATAGGAACCTTGGATGTTGATGTTGGTTTTGGGGAAAAATTGGGTCCTTTGATCATGACCTGTGCTTGGCTCCGTGTCACTACATTCGAGTGGAATGAAACACATTTGGTTGTGACCATATTAATTGATTTAGTCTTAATGTCTAGCATATTGATCACATTATCATTGTTGGAATAGGTGTAGTTTACTTCATTACCTTTTCCTTTAGATGTTTCCCCTTTGTCATAATTAGGAAATGGTTTATTGAATGTTGTATGATCTTCATTGGTAGTGTGTCCGTCCACTTTGATCTTACCTCCTTCAATGAGGTCTTGAATGCCATGTTTGAGCTTAAGGAAATTATTAGTCTTGTGTCCTTTATTCTTGTGAAAGACATGGTAGGAGTTATCATCACACCATCTGGGTTTGACCATTGGTCCCCATGGTTTGGAATATGGCATTGTGAGAACTTTGTTATCCAATAGTGGTTCTAGAACAGTCTCAAGGGGTTCTCCCAAAGGAGTGAATGTTCTTTGAGGTTTTGAAGTCCATGTCCGACCCTTGTTATTATCATTGTTTGTTTTGGGTATGGGGTTTGTTACCTTGGCATCTTTGCTTTCTTGCATATTGTTAGTTAGATTGAACACCTCTGGTTTAGGGCCAACATTGGATGCGTCTACTACGCCATTGTTGACAACATTTTTTTTTGTTTCCACCATTTAGGTTTGGATTTGGAGTTATTCAATTTGTTTTCACTTTTAAGAGTGATCTCCCCCTTTCTAACCATAACTTCTTCGATACGGAGGGTATTTTTAATCATCCTATCAAAACTAGGGGAATCTTGTAGTTGCAATGTGTAGTTCAATTCTGATATCAAGTTATTGACAAAGATTTCCATCTTCTCAGATTCGGGAATGGCTCTTGAATACCGTGCAAAGATTTTCCTCCATCTTTGTAGCATGTGTGTAAATGATTCATCGGTGTTTTGTTTAGTATTACATAGATCCATCATAGTCGCATCATGTTGGATGTTGTAGGAGTAATGTTGAAAAAGTTTTTGAATCAACTCCTCAAAAGTTTTGACCTTGGGTGTAAGTTTCAAGAACCACTCCATGGCATTGCCTCCTAGGCTTCCATGAAATAGTCGCATGAGGTAAGTAGGTTCATGCATGTACTCTATGCTAAGAGCACAAAAATCTTGAACATGGTCATGTGGATTGGTCTCTCCTGTATACTTGTCGTATTTTGGTCGTGCCACGTTGGGAGGGAATGGAACCATAGTGATACTCTTGTCAAAAGGAAATGGACAAATGGTGTCCAAAGAGTATTTTGTTTTGGGTTTATCTTTCTCTTGTTTGAGAGTCACGAGCTCTGTTTGCATCAAAGTGAGTTGTTTGGTGAGAATGGATATAGGATTTGGTACCTCCTTTTCTTTGAGCTTTTCCACATCATAATCCAGGGGTAATTTTACGCTAGTGGATGCTAAGTGGAGAAAGTATTTCTCTTTATCCTCGTCAATTATCCTTTCCAGTATCTTGTGGAACCTCCTACTTTGTTTGAGTTTATCGTACTAGTCTTCAAGAATTTCCCCCTCACTGTCTGATCCAAATGGTGGACATTCAAATGTGGTTTCTTCATTTTCATCAAGATCTTTGTGCTTTTGGCTTTTTCTATTCTCGTATTCTTCAAAAGCTGCACTCCATTCGCGAGTGTTTCTATCCATTTGTGGAGAGTCTAGATCGAGTAGGGAACTATGACATGTTTCTCCCTAAAAGTGTAGCTATTTAGGAAGCACTTTCGATCCTTTAGATGTGTACTTGTTGTGTCTGGTGTTAACCATGAAGTTATTCCTCAACTTTGTCAAACTTTCCCGATAGTATCAAGTAGAGTCTCAAATCGTTCAAGTGAGTGTGTCTAGGTAGAAGTGTTGTTTGTGTTTTGGTGGAAGTAAATGATTCCAACATCAAAGAGTCAGAATACCCTGATAGTGAGCTGGGAATCAAGTTTTTGTAAAAAGCAGGTAGACCACACGTATTGAGATAGATTGTAAGAGTCCGACAGGACATGCAAGGTAGACATCTGAAAAAGTTTTCGATATAGCCACAGTGAGACCAAAAGAAGCAATAGGGATAGATTAAAGAGTCAAAATGGAATCCAAAATAAACTATCTTCCTTTGAGAGGCAATGATGCAAATTCCCACTGTCAAATGTTGTCAGTTTTGTCTTGGAAGTGCATGAAGTTTTTTTGATCGAAGATTGTGTTTTGAGGCTTCGCCAATGAGTGAAAAACACATGTCGACCAACATTTTGAATTTTGTTGCTTGTTTGAAGATGTTATCTTTTTAATGATTTTCAGTCACGTCAAGCATTGTTGCATTGTTAGAAGGGTGAAACAGACACACATCTTATCCCTACTTTCTAGGTGGAGGATGAATATCCTTGCTCATTGACTTAAGTACACACTCAAATGCTAATCAAAATACAACCATCACCAAGCACGCAATGGCTTCAGTCATGATGTTGTATTAGCCGACTCCAAACGCAAGTGAGGGCATGATATGATGAGTGTCTTGGGGCAATTACTTTTTTCCTTGCACAAGGATTATCACCCTTTCGGAGGTGAATCAGGAATTCTTTCAGTTTAAGTGTTGTCTATTATTGGGAAATCCATTCAAAACTGTCCCCCATTGAATTTCACAAGGCAAAATTGAGGTGTATATCCTTATGAGTACTTAAATATGTGTAGTCTCGCAAGAAAGATTCAAGTGGCTCCGCTCTACACATACCCAAGCATGTTCAAGGAATGATGTCAAAATTTCATGAACAAAATCGGCTCTGTCTTTTGAGGCTTTGGCCTACGAGGAAGCAATTATTTATAGTGAGTTGGAAGGGTTGGCGTAAAACCTATCCTCACTTGGGTCATTCCCGGGAAATTTTTTCCTGAACCGGTAGACCCTCTTCTGTTAAATAAGCATACAAAGGATTGGCGAGTGTAGGATGTCTAGATTTCTAATTCTTCCAAAGAAGAAGAAGAGCATACTCTCCTAATCCATGCCATTTTATCCCAAACCAAAATCAATCAAACAGTTCATTCCCTCAAGCAATGTTGTGCTCGATTTAAAATGTTCATTTTTAAGGAAAACAAAATACTTGAAAGTAGATTTGTGTTGTTCAATTGACCATAGTCTTTAGTGCTTTGCTTGTCCAATTACTGATCCAAATTGAATTAAATGATTGAACTTGTTCATTTATCCCACAAATTTAGTGCTTTAATTGTTCAATTTTTGATTCCAAATGAATTAAATGATGTGAGTTTGCTTGTTCATCTACTCCCTAGATTCTTTCACAAGTGTTAAAACAATGTTTGATTTTCTGATTTTCCTTAAAAAGGAAAAGAGCATAGTAATCTAGTTGTTTTAAGACATGTTTCAGAAAATGGTATTTAAGTGTGAAGCTTTTGAAAAAGGGTTAGTATCAAAATCAGTCTAAAAATCCCTGCAACCACACACGTTTAGTATTGTCTTCTTATTTTCTTCTCAAAAACCTGCAAGCACTTAGTTAGGCTATCAAAAATAGGATCACAATCATGAAAAAAACCTTGTTAGCAAGTTATAAATCAAATTTGCAAATGAAAGAACTTTGTATTTTTTCCCTCTGGACGACAGACGATATTTCAAAGACCCAAAATGATAAACCCTAAAAATGATAAAAGATTGACCCCAAACAATAATCTTTACCCAGGACAATATTCCTTTTACGCGAAATGATAACACATACCAAAAACAAAAAATAAGCTACCAGAAATGATTTTAAGCTCAAATTTTACCTTCTAGAAATGCAATGACAAACGTTAGTAAAAATCCCAAAAATGATAAAAGATTTACCGGAAACGATAAGTTGCTCCCGGAAATGATTAAAGAATGATCGAAAATGATAAGTTACTCCCGAAAAAGCTAAACTGCCTGCAAATTTTGAAAATGTCAAGGGCAGAGAGCAAAATTTGGTGAAATTTCAAGCAATCTTACCCCACGGTGGGCGCCAGAGATGTGTGTTTGATTTTTGTACTTGTTAAGAGACACAACACTTCAATAAATCATTACATTAGTGAAAACAAAGGGTTAGCAAGCATAACAATCACCAAAATTGATCTATTGCTTCCTATCTAGGAGGAGTATGAAAAATGACATAATAGCTCTTAGATTATGCATATTCCAGTGAAAAATGCAACCTAAGAATGAAAGATTCAAATGAAAAGTAATCTAAATGATTCAAAAACATGCATTCTAGCTCTAGAAATGGAGATAATAACAAAATAACTAAGAAACAAGCTAGAAAGCACTATGAAAATATTTAAAACATGAGAAACATAAGATTGCTTCTTCAATTCTCCAAATATGGGCAGCATAAGGATGCTATCAACTCTTCAAAACTAGGAGCATTACAACAATACAATAAAAGACTTCCAATTTCAGGGCCTCAACAATCAAAAATCAAGGGCCATTTGAGCTCAAAATCCATCCCATTTATAGAAGAACTGGAGAAAGAGGAGAAGACTCTAGAAGGGCTGCCATTAATGAGGGTGTAAGACTCATTAATGAGGAGTGTGGAAGAGAATGTGTAAGAACCATTAATGCTTCATTTATGAAAGCATTAATGAGGTATGGGTGAGGGTTTAAGGTGAAGCCTGATAACTTTGACTTTAGGGGGAGGGTTGAATTCCTAATCACACCTTAATGGAATGTGACAAGCTTAAGGGTAGCTTAGGATTAGGATTAAGGCTTAAGGCATGTGATTAAGGAGATGGAGATGGGAGGAGAGAGAATGAGTGTAGGGGGGATTAGCTAATAAGGGTTAATTAGCTAATTAAGAAGAATTAGCACGTGAGAAGGGGTTGGGATGAGTTTGAACTCATGGTTGTGTAGTTGAGATTGGTTAGGTTAGGGGGAATATTAATGAAATAAATTGTTGTAATAACACATTCACTCAATAATAGGGATTTAATTAATCATTCAAGCTTTTGATTGCTTTGTAATAATTAATTAGGACTATAGCCAAATTGAATCAATTTAGGCTAGGGGATTGATTTTGCAAGTGATGAGATATGATTAGGATTTCATTAATTCCCTTTAAATTAATTAACTTAGCCAGGTATTGATTTGAATTGATTGAATTGAATTGATTGGTTTGGCTAAAGTGATTAATGTAAATTAGTGATTAGATCACTTAGGAGATTAAATATGATTCGAATGAATTATGTCAGCCGGTTGAAGATTTGTCCGGACATAATTGGGAGTATGATCACACTTAGGGAAAATAGTGTCTATGGTCAGAGCAGACCAAATCTAGGTGGTTACAACAACTTATTGGTCCTCTGTTGTTGAAAGAATTAAGAACATAATAGTGGCATGGAAAGCTAGGTGGCTTTCGTTATCAGGTAGAATTTTACTCATCAAATTTGTCCTATCAACAATCCCAAATTATTACCTAGCTATCCTAAAAGCCCCATTATCAGTCATACAACAAATTCAGAAGTTGATTAGAGGCTTTTTTATGGACAGGGAACATGAATAATGAGAAAAAGATTACTCTAATTTCATTAAAAGATATGGCAAAAGGTCCAACAATAGAAAGGGCTAGAGTTCATGACTTAACAACCCAGAACAGAGCATTTGGGGAAAAATTAGTGTGGTAGATGTATTAAAAACCACACAATAAATGGTGTCAGATCATGCAGCAAAAATACCTTGATAATCAAAATCCAACATGAATCCTTTCCATTTCAGAATCACCCAAAGGGTCAGAAATTTAGAACTTTATGATGTCATCAAGCGAAGTAGTATACAATTATGTAACATGGGAAGTCAATAACGAATCAAATGTCAAATTTTGGAGAGATTCTTAGAATGGACTGTCTATTCTCATATCACCAATCGTCCGTCAATAAATTATTACAATATCAAAAAATGAATGGGGGATATATCTTAAGGACTACATAATGGCTGTCAACTTATTTTCAAGGAAAGTACAATGGAAAGACCCGGAAGAAGTACATCTAACAAGACAAAATACTAAATTACTTTGCAACATACTCACAAAAATACAAGCATATTGTTCAGACAAGGAAGAAAAGTTGGTCTGGGCTCTTGCAAAGGATGGTAATTACTCTATTAAAGAAGGTTACAAAATTCTTCGAAATGTGGAATTTGAAAAGGTCCCATCTCGTGCCTATCACTTTTGCTAGAACCAAGCTACTCTGCCTAAAGCAAGGTGCTTTACATGGCTTGCATTGAATAATAGAATCCTTACAAGTGATCGGCTAGAAAAATACCGCATCACACAAGCCTTTCAATGTCCTTTATGTAAAGAACAGATTGAGACTGGAGATCACTTGTTATTATAATGCACTTTTGCACAACAATGCTGGTTATTTGCCCTCAACAAACTCTGTTATTATACTCCACCGCCCGATAAGCTGTGGGATCTATTCAAATCTTGGCCATAACTACATCATGATGCACCTTTTGCAAATATATGCACTCCATCTCTAGTAGTTTGGTCAATATGGTGGGAGCATAATAAAAGGATATTTAGAGATGAAACGTCAAGTGTGGACACAGTTCTGGAAGTTATAGAGAAGTCGATACCCGAATTGGTCAATGCAAGTATATATAGATGTGGTTACAACCCTATTTTGACAACATGGGACAACTCACTATTGAAAAAGTGAGGTAAACTTAGTATACCCATGGGCTGGGGAAATTAAAAAAAGTCAACTGGACAAGTAGACCGCTCACTTGTTCGGTGGCAGCCTCCACAACCTCAGATTATGAAAATGAATTTTGATGGTGCATCGCGGGGAAATCCAGGAATATCAAGATTGGGTGCATGCATTAGGGACTCTAAGGGAAATTTATTGGCATGTACTACCTCTCCATTACCCACAAGGACAAATAACATAGCAGAAGCACATGCAATGCACGTGGGTCTTATTTTGGAAAAATAATGTGGGTTCAAGAACATGCATGTAGAAGGTGACTCTCAGGTAATAATTAACGCTTGTGTTAAAAGGGAAACACATAATTGGTAGATGGAATACATATTAAAAATATGGTGCATTTTAGACAACTTCCCAATCCTAACAATTTCACATACTCTTAGGAAAGGTAACATAGTAGCAAATCTCTTGTCAAATATGGGCTGCAATAGCATATAAATAATGGCTACAAATGCAAGTAACATTCTAGAACAATGGCTCGATTTACAAAGAGTGGTGGAATTAGATAGAATTTCTATCTAAAATAAAGAGAAAAACAACTGACCTAATAAACTAATGATGCATATCTATAATTGTGATAAGAGACCATACAGTAACATCATTTGCCATATCAAGTTGAGATCGTTAACACATTTTGAATCTGTCCTATGAGGTGTTGCAGGTACAGGAAGTTTATGTTGAGTAATGACTAGAAGGTAACTTACATATCTATGTCACAAATTTACATGTGGGAAGAGGAACTTCATTGCAGAATGTAAATAATGAAGCAAGCATGTCACCGGTTTGTGGAGTTCAAGTGGCATCATCAAGCTCATTTTCAAAATAGCAAAGTACATACATTTAATGATAAAACAAAGTGGTGTTTGATGCTTCAAATTAATCACATGGCTGAGGGACGCGTGGAAACTATTCATTGACAGGTAAATAAAAAGGTTTTTGTACAAGCCGCAACACACTTGCATATTAACTCCCTGCACAATATTTTAAATACAACCAAATACATCTAAACCACAACAACTTAATTCATTGGCATTTGGTTAAGAATGGTAATGGCTCTGCAAACTATGGAATGTGCACTACGCAACCAATGTGCCATTCATCATGCCGAAGTCCTACCTAAAAATTACAGAATCTCCATTCCATTGCTAGATGATGAAGAGGTCCTCCCTTGCCACATTGAAGACTCAGTGCTAGATGATATGTTCATTACACACTCTGTAATTACTAGGTCTGCAATTAAAAATCTCATAGGCTTTGAGAATATAGAGCCACGTACAAAACAATTTCTTTACCCATCACAAATGGTCTCCATTTTCATTTCAAACACCATGGACTTGTTGCAGTCAGTTGAATTATTGGAAAATTTAGCTCATAAAGTTGTCAATACCCAGTATTGGGATGAAAACAAGCTTCAGAAAGCTATGCAGAGGTAGGATTTATGTGCAGGGCATGCACTGGTAGGCGGTTTGTTCCCTAGACACTTACTTCTTTTGAATCATGTTGTAATGGTCATATATGACAATATTAAAAGGTCATTGGCAGACCAAAGCATCCACCAACTCAAAGACGCAATGCAAACAACAGGGTTGACGTTGGGTTGTGTATGGGAAGAAAAAATATATATGGTTTTGGAAGCGCTAATTAAATTGCTCGAGGGGGATAATTATGCATAGGATTCAGCACTCACTGGTCAAGCGACACACTCCAGCAAAAACACGACCTCCATTATACACAATCATTTGCAAAGTGAGGAGAATTAGGGCCAAGCCCATTGCGAGCCGACACACGATTGATGAACACAAGCTAATCAGGATTCAAGATGGGACAACAACATTCAAACTCATAATGTTGACGGTTGGAATGCTAAAAATTGGGGATGGTCGCCGAGAACACAACCGGATTTAGTATCTTTTGAATCTGACGTCATGGAAGAGTAAAGTAAAAAACTGGGCCGTTCTGCAATTTTCTTTTTTGAAGTTGTATGGAATTCAGGTGCCGCGGCACTTGGTGAACACAATGTCGATGGAAATCCCGCATGGTTGCCCTGCAAACTAGGGCTTGAAAATGGAACGAAGCATACGTGTTGCCGATTAGGAAAACTTGAAAACATGAATTTTGGTGGGAATCATTTCATGAATATTTTTGGGGTGACCGAGGATGGTGTTTTTGCTAATAACTAATTTGTAACTTGATGTATTTTAAGTTGTTGAGCATTGATAGTGGTTAGTGAACACTTTTTGTATTTCAATGTCTTACGACATCATTTGTATTAGGTAGGAATTATTAGTAAGACTTTATCTTTTGTATTGAGCTATGAAGCTGGGTTTTCTTACTGGTTCTTTTGCGGCTGAGCTCTCGAACTGGTCCTTATTATATAAATATATATAAAGTGGAGCTGGTTATGTTTTTCAGATAGTTTTAAGGATGCATCTTGGTTATTAATGGTGTTTTTCCAAACGAAGAATTCCATAAAGGAATCACTGAAAGATGCAATAGTTTACAATAGATAAGAATCATACAACATTGCAAATTTAAAGGAATGATCTTTTTATTCATGAATGCAAATGTGCAATATCCCACACAAGCCGTGGGAGTAACTACTGGAATGCAGTATACAAGGAAATGATACACATAAAAATGAAAGCATAAACAAATACAAGGTATCCGTCATTGCCTCATGATGATGAACCTGTTGGCAAGTTGACTTCCCAAGGATGCATGACTCATTTTGTGTTGTCATCATGGCAACAAAGTCATACTAAGTTTCTGTCATGAAAGACAAAATGACTAAGTATGGAAAATAGGGCAGACAGAGATATCCAACGATCAGCACACCAGCGCACATGTGAGAGATTGAGTCAGCGTATGCGTGTTCAAATATATGTTCTATGACATGTGTACATACTACATCTAGACACACATAGTACGGAACAATAGTACGAAGAAGTTACAAATAGATTAGTAGACTAGCAATCCAGAAGACAGAGCATGGAAGCCGACTAGTGTTTTGATCAGCATGAAATATTTTGTTATGTAATGGCTAAGCGCCTTTGATTATATGTTTGTAATGATGTAATTAACATTGTTGTAAAAATGCTTGAGCCGACTTGTTCGGAAGCGTTGTGTATTTTGTTTTAGGGCCGACTAGAGTGTTGTTTTGGGTCCCGCCTATTCGGATATGAACATATAAGCATGTAATGTAAAGTTATGTTACAAGTGTTGATTATTATGTAAGAGGAAGATATAGAAGAGCAGTATGATGAAGTCAGTATATGATATAGCTCTTTAAGAGAGTAAGAGAATTTGCGCATACATGGAACTGATCAGACAACAGTGTCATCATAGAAGTTCACTTTTGATATAGTGTATATCAACTTTCAGAAGGTTATAGCCTTCATCCTATTGGGAAGTGAGCCTAGGAAGTGAGCCATATACCTTTAATAGGGTTTTGTAAAAGACTCCTAACAGGGTCAGACCTTTAACCAGGTCATTGTACTCATATTGTAAAGACTGCTTCTAACAGGGAAAAGGAACTTTAACAGGTTCATTATACCTAGTACAATATTTGTGGGTACTAATTCCCACCAGGGTTTTCCTCTGATCAAGGTTTCCCCATAATCATATCTTGTGTTATGATTTCTTATGTTAAGCTTCATTCAATGTATGTTTGATTTATGTTTAAGTTGCTGAAAAGTAATTAATAGACAAACACTGATTCACCCCCC
>MU224561.1:145304-156915 GCA_018584345.1 Thuja plicata
CTCAACAATCTTAACCTTGAAACACTACATCTCAAACAAACAGTTCAGTTGCATGCCAAGTGTCTGACGAATTGTCACAGTTCAGCGTTGGGGGTTTTAGTGGCCTTTATAGTAAGGGTCATTACATCTACCCCCCAAAACTTGGCATAGAGCACTATACATTTTTCTGGCCTTGCCATTAAAGAGATCCAACTTGAAAGGTTCTTGGGTCCTAGGCCCTACTACAACCAAGTCTCCTATTTTATTAAAGTATCCCTTCAATGCCTCATCCCTATAATTCTCTCTCTGAGTCTAGTATACTTCTTTAAAGTACTCAAAATCAATATCATCCATGTGTACTGAGGTGTCAGTCAACTTGAAGATTCTTCTGATTTCATCAGTTGATACAGTTAATAACACATTTCCCTGAGTATCCCTAACAACCCTAGCCACCTTGTCATAAGTGTTTGCAATCAAAGTGAATAAATCAGTGTCCATAAACACACTAGGTGCTATCAGTTTTCCTACGTCTAACTCCCAAATGTTACAGTCTGGGGTAGGGGCATTCCTTTGGCTATAAGCTGTTCTGAACAGAGTAAGACCATCAAAACTGGTCTTAACATCTTTTGCCCATCTACCGGAATCATATAACCCGTCTTTGAAACGGGGATGTGGTGGAACTATCCTTTTAATTTGAGTGGCATCTCTCGTGGATAATGGCAGTTGCTGTAACAAATCCTCCCTAACGTTTCTTTTCTGATAATCAACTTCTCCAGAAATCTCAACTCTAGGGGCCATTCTGAATCTAGGGCTTTTTTCAATATTAGACTTAAATTCTGAGACAAAAGTTCTAAAAACCTTTCTGAACTGCAAATCCCACTAACAACCTGAATGCTGGTCAATCAGAAAAGCTTACCCGTTCTGCACAGTAGTCGCGTGAAGCTAATTATCTCTGCAATCCCGTTTTTGCTCAAATGACTTTGATGAATTATGGTGACTGCAAGTCGACTTAATCAAATTTACGGCCTCAATCAAATCAGTCTTTCGAATTGAATTCGACTAGAGTGGCCACACGTTCTGTAATCAATTCGCAAGCTTCAATTTCGCGGCTTCACGGCTCTCTACAACACATTTTAACAACTTTGAATTTGAGCCGTAGATTCTGGACATCATTTTCTGCATCTGACGGCTATCTTATTTTCCCGAAAACAACTGTTTACCCAGGACACGTGTCAACACCGCTTAATCGCTTACTCACTAGATGTCGAGCACTTTTCTTTTAAGCGATTAAGCGGACTGTTAGATGTAAAACAACTTAACTGCCTTTTAAACTCTTGCCAGCTTTGAGTATCCGGGTCCACCAGTTGCCAGGTGTCATCACCGCTTAATGGCTTGTCTGATAGATGCCGTGCATCTTGGGTATAAGCCATTATGCCCACCGTTCGATCTTTTCGAGTTTTAGCAACCTTTATGCTGTCTGCGACCGGACCCACATTATTTCCTGGACACGTGTCGCTACCGCTTAATGGCTTACTCATTAGATGTCGCACACTTTTCTTTTAAGCCATTAAGCAAGCTGTCGGATTTTTTCATACTCGCCCACTGTTTAACTAAGAACCTTTACGACTTTTTGGCCCCACCAAGGACACGCGTCGCCACTGCTTAATGGCTTAACTGATAGATGTCGTTTACTTTTTGACTAAGCCATTAAGCGGGCCGTTCTATCAAAACCAACTTGCTCACCACATAAGGTAATGATGAAAAAGGGACTTTTTCAGCGGCATGACTTAGGAAATATTAAAGCGGTTAGGATAACACAATCTTTTAAAAAGCAACCCATTTAACGTGAACACATGACTTGAGGTAACTTAAGTGACCGAAAAAGTAACATGAAAATAGAATCTGCCAAGACACTTAGGGTTTTTTAGACATTTTCCACCATTTTCAACTAGGTTAAGGGTAAGAACAAACTTTGTAGAGGCATAAGCATAACTTCAACCCTGATTTCAAAGCCTTAGACATCACCAATGACAGGAGACCCTTTGAAATTTACAAGGCACATTTCAAACAGGAAATAGCACCAACAGATACTACTATATCTTAATGACCATCTTCAACTTCTTCAAATCAATAATGCCTAGCAATATACAAATCGCTATTACTTCAATCCTTAATACACTGTTGTCACCAATGACTAACCCTTTGTCCTATTGGATTCAATTAATAACATTAGTTGCTATCTCTTCATAATATCTTTATCATCAATTGATATTGCCACTGATCAATGTAACATTATTAGTGCTATTATCTTCCCTTTGATACTTGGTGAGTATGTTCATCTCTTGATTAGTCTTCATATCGATTATTGATATAGAAGAAGTTACTCCCTTCTTTCTTCACCTTTCATTGACCTCCTTACTCTTCTTTGACCCATATCTCATATGATAATGGATATCTTCAATGTGATTGTATATCTTGAGTATCATCCTCCCCTTGGTTTGGTCGATCCTTATCATGATGGTCATGCCAATGTTATTATGTCGATGGTCCTTTGATAGCTAATTTTGAGATGCTATGTTGATTGTCCTCATATATGTGTCCTCTTCACTGATGTATATTGTTGTGATTATCTCTGAAAGTATTGACTGACTGGTCTACACAATGGTGATCTATAGAATTCATGATGATGTCTTGAATGTAGCAATCTTGTTGAAGGTGCTGATAATAGTGTTGGTCCTTGTAGTTCTCTCATCTAGTATTGATTATCTTATCTAATACAAATGCTCTCCATGCTTGGTATGATCAACATGTTGCTCACTATCCTTCTTGGAAAGGTGATCATCCTCTTGGACTAATCCTTATTCCTCCTAAGGAAAATCATCTTATTCATAAGACTTCACGATTTTCTAAATATCTTATTCTTCTACAAAAAACTGGCTATGTACATCTACTTCTAACTTCCTGCTATCTAGACATAGGTGCTCAAGGAATGCTACTCCTTGACCACAAAAGTACTTTATTGCTTTTATTCTATTAGTTTAAGGATGGGGACATCACACTTCTGGCGGTGGCTTTGAAGTTTCAAAGAAATAAACACATGTGGAAAGCCATGAATGTTACATTCCTTTCTCATATTCCAAAAAGAGGAGTTGATTCTTGAATCTCTTTAGACCTATAGCCCTGCACAATGTTGTTTACAAAATCATTACTAAATTGATTTTTGAGAGACTTAAGCCATAGCTCAACTCTTTAATTTCAGATGAGCAAGGGGGTTTTGTAGCTAGTAGGCAAGTTTTGGATGGAGTTGTGGTTGCTATAGAAGCTATTCATTCCTTTGCAACCTCCAAAGAGAAAGCTATGTTTATCAAGTTTGACATGACCAAAGCCTATGAGTGTGTCACTTGATCCTTCTTGTTTAAGGTTTTGAAATTTTTTGGTTTCTATAGCGAATGGATCGAATGGGTCATAAGCTGTCACCGCCCCCTCTTTCTTTGTCCTCATAAATAGTGATCCTTTTGAGCTTCTTAGAGTTTTCGCCAAGAAGATCCTCTCTCACCTTATTTCTTTATCTTAATGGCTGAAGGCTTGACTATATTTTGCATGCCTTGTGTGAGGTAAGGGCTGATCTAGCGATGGAATTGGGATGATAGAGGTCCTCTCCAATCTCACTTACAATTTGTGGATGATATTGCTTTGATTGGCCTTGCATGATTTAATTGAGGCAGTCAATCTAAGAAAGTCATTGGACATTTATTTGGCATCCTTTGGGAAAAGGATTACAAGTCATCCATATTCTTCTATCATACTCCTAAGCCTATCCAGACCAAGATTGTTAGTATTCTTAGATTCCATATTGGTGTTATTCCGTTTGTGTATCTTGGTATTCCCATTACTATAGGCTCTTTGCCTAGAAATTTTTGGCAGGATGTTTTAGATAAGCTCCACTAGAAAGTTTCTCCTTGGACCTACAGGTAGTTTTCTTCTACTGGGAGGGCGACTCTTTTGAAGTTAGTGATTCGGGCTCTCCCTTTATAGAAATGTTTTGTGCAAGCAGCTCCTTCTAGCTTCATTCATGAGTTTGATGACCTATCTCGACAATTCTTATGGGCTAGTAATGTACTTTCAATAAAATGGAGTTTAGTTAAGTGGGATTTAGTTTGTAGACTGAATTAGGAAGGGGCTCTTGGCTCTCCGACAGACAAGTCTTAATGGTCAGGCATTTGGCGGCTAAACTATACTGGAGGTGGTGCTATCATCAGGACTAGGATTGGGCTAGGATCCTCACTGTGAAGATTTTGAGTGGTGTTGAGACTAAGGATGTTCCTCGATGTAGCCTTGAGGGCAAAGGATCTATGATTTGGAGCACTCTCAAGAGAGGTACTAAATTAATTAAGCAAGGGATTTTTTGTACTTGCGACAGAGGCGCAGAGGATTTATTGACTTGATTCTTCGTTGGGTCCTCTCCATTCTTATCTTTGTATCTACATCTACAAGTGTTGAGTAACATTTTTCTTGAGGTTAGGTGGAGTAGAGTGGAATATTACAAATCCTCTTTGCTTTTGGGTCAAGTAAAAGTTTTTCAATGGAAAGAATCTCATGAGTGACCTCCTCAAGGATCTAAAGAGGACTACTAGGAGCTTGAAAAGATTTTGATAGGCAGAGTTTGTAGCTCCCTACAGGGGAGAAATATGCTTGCTTGGGGCCTTGACCTGAAAGGTAAATTTTCAGTTGCTTTGGGATATCGGGAGCTAGATAGGCAAATTCATTGGAGATCTAATGTTCCTTGTTAGAAATAGGTATGGAGCAATTTTTCCTAGCCCGAGTGCAATTTATTTATGTGGTTGGTGGTTCAAAATAGATGCCTTACTTGGGATAATTTAAGAAAGAGGATTTCAGGGTCCTGTTGGAGCTTTTTCCTGCAAAATCCTATATAGAAGCAATGCTTGACTCTAGGAAACCCAAATTCTGATTATGTCAAGAAAAAAGTCCAATTAACGAGGATTAAATCCTCCTTCACTTTGACCTCTACAAGCTCAGGCGGGTGTACCTCACTTCTGCCTTAAATATTCAGTAGTTCTTCAACAGGTAGGCATAATAGATGTAACATAAAATAAAATGGTAACAATTTGTATCAAGATTTGATAGGAACCACATAATCTAACATATCAGATCAGTGCCTTGTCCAACGAGCATGGAGTCATTCAATATGTAAAGACCTTCAAAAACAAAGATACATCAGATGTAAATCCTGTAAATGATCACTGAATCAGACTATGCCTTACATAATCCATTCACACTTCTTACAAGCCAAAATACTTATCAAATCTGTTACAATCCTTTACTCACTGAAACTACCTTAAGGATTTATTTCTCTCCTTGAAAGAAACTTTAATACAGTTTGGCACTCTGCCTTACAAAGTGATGGACTGAAATGTCCTTAACACCCAATCCAAATGAGTATAAAAACTGGAACAAAGACAACTATTCAATAGGTCACACAAATAATAGGAAGTACAAACATATATTGATATGAAAACTTCAATTACATATGAAATCAGGGCCAAAAGACCACTTGATAATCTTAATCAGAATATGCAGAGCTTTACAAGCTTTTGTGGCATAAAAATTCCCATCCCTACAAAATGATCCTGGAAGTCCTTTTATAGAAACAAAGACTGCAACAAGCTTCAAATCTATTAGGGTTAGGGCTAAAACTATTAAAGTACTACATGACAGAGAACATTAATTCATTTCAACCATCAAGCAACTCTGTCATCCTTTCTTTAAAACATTCCTTTGATTCATTATGCTGAGGAAATTTGATCAAGCCGCCAATTTGTTGGGAAACAGAAGAACAATGCGCTGCAAAAGGAACAATGAATAGAATGTCTGATCCCTCATTAATTACCCCAGAAGACTTTGGCCCTTCAGCTTTGCAGAAGACCAACTACCTTTTCTGGGAAAGCTCAAGTCCTCGAAAATCTGATCTAATTTGTATTATAAAACTCTGAGACCACTCCTCATTTATGGCGAAGAACAAAACAGGATAAGCCAAAGTATTAAAAACTGATTTACAAGCTTAAACAGAAACCCTAAAGAGGTAATTTCCTCTTAAATGCATTCAAACACGCCAATCTTCCCTCCATACAGCATCCAACAACTGTAAAAACACGACCTAGAAGATCAAATTCATCCATCAAACTCTCTGCAGCAAGACGACACAGATCACTGCTTAAAAACCCTGAGAAAAGCTTTTAAATATTTAAAAAACAGTTATAACGGCTACACCTGGCGCGGATTTCTCCATCGACGATCCAGGTTTAAAATTTATCAGTTTTTAAAACACAACAGTAGATCTTATTTAAGTTACTTGGGCATTTAGATCTGATTGGACAGGTGGCAAGCAGGTGCAATACCTTGAAGATTAGATCTCGATCATCTTCACATTAAGGTAATGCGCTAACCATCCGATCATTTTAAATCAAACTGATATTTATCTTAGTTATAACTTGGCAAGCTTGGTCCCACTAACCTCCACATGGAACTTCACTACTGGCTTTGAGAAATCCATGTTGTCGTCTAACCTGTGCTGACTGGTTCTACACGTGTCATACTGGCGTAATGTCTTGAAGGATATTTGTCGATCATCTCTGCATTAAGGCTTTGCACCATACATCGGATAAAATCTGACTTGACTGGTCTTTAACTTTACTCAGTGTTGAACAGGACCCACCTTAGACACGTGGCCGGAAGGCGCAACGCCTTGATAATTAATGACCTTCATCTTCACGATCAAGGAATAGCGCTAACCTTAGATCTTCTGTAAACTTGCTGTCCTTTTAAACACCTTTTGAAGACCCGGGGCCGTGACATCAACAATGCTATTTGGCGAAAGGGTGCAATGCCTCAATCGTTAAAGAACTTCATCTTGTTCTTTGAGTCTTTGCGTTGACCGTCAGATCTAACTCGCACTAGAACTCGGCCCTTAACTAGCCTTTAACTCTGAGTAGTTAAGTTCTTCATGTCTCTAAGTCGCCAGATGATTTCTCTAACTCTGGTTCCACTCCGAGATCAAACGTAAGCCCTCCAATTTCTCTATCCTTGGAAACACCTAGCAAGATCTTGTCAAATATCTGCAAACCTGTCTCAGCCTTTGAACTAACCATGCTCGAACCTGGGTCTTATTTGGAGATCACGCGACAACTGAGTCTCTGAATCGCTGAATAAAATCTTTAACCTGAGTTAGATTTAGAGATCACGTGCCAGCCCTAGATCTTGATCTGCATCAACGGTTCGCGCCTAATCTCGTAGTAAACTTAACCTGACTTGACCTTGATCACAGGTTCATTATGAGATTACGAGATAACTAGATCGCCAAGTCGCTGAAAGAAAACCTTGACCATGGGTTCATCCAGAGATCTAGCGCAATCCACACGATCATGACATGAATAGAACTCGATCCTTGGCCTGCACTGAATACTTGAGCTGACCGTGACTTTATCTGGAGATTTGGCGCCATCTGCACGATGTAAAATGGATCTACGGTCTGCACTTAATCGCTCCATGGAAAGAGCATATTCCATATCGTTGGGAGATTAGGAGATAAAGAGCTTTGCCAGACAAAAGAATATTCCTTGGCCACGCACATGACATAAAAAGACTTAAGTGGCTTGAAAAGGTAATTGCAAATTATAATAGACCATGAAGGGTTTAAGACCCTTTTCAACCAACGACTACAATTTTGAAAATAGGGTTTAAGGACATACCAAGACATAGCAAGATTTTCACTATTTAAACCAGATTTTCTCTCATCAAGACCTAGGGTTCATGAACTAGGTATAAAACATCATAAAACTGAGAGATCTAGCAAGGGCTAAAAACTTTTTTTGTAACCCTAACCAGGCCCAAGACTGAATACATAGCAAAGGGAAAAAATATGACCAACAGGTCCAATGTGTGTTCTAACTTCTATGCAATAGCAGTGAGGAATGTCCTTCACATATTTTTTTTCTTGTGCCCCTTCTCCAAGGAGATTTGGCACTGCTGGTGGAAGGTTTGGAGTAAGGCCCAATTTCATGCCTCTTACTTGGTGGAACCCCCCCTACTTCGATTCCTTTTCTTCAGATTGCGTGGAAAATTGGCCCTTCTTTCATTCAATGGTAAATTTGGTTGAAAAGGAACAAAAGGATTTTTCAGGACAAGAAATTGATGGTTCATTAGTTATGGATGCAAATTATTAGTGGTTTGCGAGAAACCTTATCAATAAAATGTGATTTGTCTAGCAATGTGGATCCAGGTGATTTGGTTATCACTCAGAGGTTGGGTTTGGAGGATTGTGGGAAGAGACATCCATCTTCCAGGGTTGGTCGGTAGGTCAAGAGCAAGATTTGTTGGGATAGTCGTTGGACACCCCCTCATGATGTTTTGAAGATAAATATGGATGGTTCTTTCAGGGGTAATACTGGGCATGCTGGAATCAGTGGAGTTGGTAGAGATAATTTTGGGGTTATCCAATTCATCTTTTCTATGTATAAAGGTTACCATACTAACAACTTTATGGAAGCCCTTGCTATCCTTCATACTTTAGAGATACGTTACACCCTTGGATGGCAGAGGATCATCTATAAATCTAATTTAGGTTGTGGTGGATATACTAATTAAGCGTTAGATGGAGGGAAAGAACTGGCAATTGGCCTTGGTGGGTTGACAAAATGTGAGACTATGCACATCTTTAGAATTTGTTACCTTTTGTCACATTCCTTGGGAATGGAATAGGGTAGCAGATTGTTTGAAAAAATGGGCATCTGAGTAGATGGGAGAGTGGAATGTCAAGGATTGGGGACACTTGTCTGCGAAGTACTCTTGATTTTTGGAAGAGCTTATTATGGAAGACACGAGAGATTATCTGGGGGTCTTGGGAGAGCTTTAATTGGTTGTTTGTTTTCTCTAGGCTATTTGGTCTGTTGTTGAGCTTGTTGGCTTTGGCTGCTTTGTATTGTTCTTTGTTGATTAATAAATTTTTTCCTCACTGTTTTTAAAGCCACTTTATAATACTTTTTAAAATTAACCAAATAACATTACCCCATAAATGCACATTATTTGATAATATTAAATAATTAATTTAAATGATTCCCTTATTGTCAACTTTAGCCTATGGGAATAAGATAGGCCTAATGGTCTCCTGGCCTACTCCTCAGAAAGAGACATTACAATTTCATCAACAATAAAAATAAAAATAAGGTAAGTAAAAAATGACACATTACCATGAACACAAATATATCCTAGAGAAATTTATGGTGGCTGAAAACTCCAGCAAAGATTGTGACTATGCCTTCTTTCCAATTACTAATTTTCAAGAATATAAGCTGAACAAATTCACTACTCAATCCGATAATTTATATACTTAATGCTTCCTGCATTCTGTTGCAACTCTACAGCCAACTCTAGATTTTTTGCAAGTGATAATACTTGCATATCTATGCTTCAATATTGTTCAAGAGATTGTCAGATTTTTTCTGTGAAAATGGGAATCGATAGATGGGAAGAGGAGACTCTTTCCACTTGAGCAGATGTTGCCTGTTATTTAGTATTTCAACAAGCTCAACATATGCTGAACCCATGAATGCATTTTAAAACTTCATCCCGAGTCAAACCCATTATATTTTTCCTGTTAAAAAATGATGAGCATGGAAGCAGCTAATCTTGCCAAAATGTCTATGTTTTGATCATATGGACCTCTCATGGCTTTGCTGGGAGCTCAGGCAGCCCCCAGGACCTTTTTCTTGATCCAATTATTTCTCTCCATTAGAAACTTTCACTGAGGCCTTTTCTAGCCTTTTCATCATTTGGTACCCAACTTCATTTGAGTATGAATATGTTTGGTTGAGCAAGACGATGGTAATGCCATTTCTAGCAAATCTTACTGCTCCATTTCAAATCTCCTGGCATTGCAAGTTGAAGAATCCCTATTACAAGAGAAGAAATTATTAAGTTATATATTTCAAAAATCATATGCGAAAGGATGTTACTACTAAATCTAGCTTTTTCCGGAGTCATGGGCACGATATGAGTGGGCTGGCAAGTCGCCTATCTCTATTGTCATGTTCAAGTAATATCAATGGATGATGGTCATTTAGGAACACCAATGCTAGAGATCATGTACAGAATGAAAGAAAGATATAATCCATGTACCCGAACCAAGAGGCCATTGAAATGACTGGCATCTGAAAATAATTTGTACTGTCAGCTGTGTTAGCAAACTTGTCATTGATATCAAAAAGTTGCAGATCAAACAAAATAATTCATACACAGATTGCATTTTAGATACAGAAGTTATTGATTGGGATTTATTTTACCAGTTTCCTCTGCTCACGTCAGGCATACAGAATGAGTTCCATTGAATGTTCTTCAAATCGCTGATAAGAACGATCTGCATATTTGCATCAGGTATACAAGAATGTTCATTCTGCACATATCGTCGGGTTGCTTCAGACTGAGATTTATTGAGTTGAATGACTTTATTCTGCAATTTTTTTTCGTATATACTTCATGGTTTTGTACAGGCAGATCTTCAGATGCGTTTTTGTATGAATCTATGTCATGGTCGAAATCTGTTAAATCCATTATGACGAGCAAAGTAAATGTTATGAATCTGTGTAATGATCAGATGGATATGTTAATATTGAGTTTGTCTTGGTGATGTGGTTAGATCAGTAACCAGAATCGCCATGAAATCGCCGGAATCGCCGGTTTGGCGATTCGATTCATCATGGCCAATTTTTTTGGAGCCGGTGAATGAGATCGGCGGTTTTTTGGCATGAATCGCCTGAATCTCCGATTCAGGCTTTTCATGCAAAAAATCGCCTGAATCACTTGCATGAACCGGCATGAATCAGCCGCGCGGCTTCAAGTGAAGTGAAGTCAAAAATATTAAAAAACACATTTTTTTAAATCTTTTTTTGTGTCTTTCCTCTTTGTTATAACCCTAAAGCTGGTTTGTGCAAATAGAAAGAGGTGATTAGAACAATAACAAATGTTCATGGCGAGGTGCGATTTGGAAAGATGTCTCTTAATGACCAATGGATGCAACTATCCAATACTGATAGACATACATTTCATGGATCTTCATCTTACATACATTTATGATTTGATGTCTTATGGAGCTGAAAAATAACTCTCGATGCCTTTATAAAATAATTAAAGTCTTGGGGGCTTTGCCCCCAAACCCCCATTTAATAATTTGGGGTGGAAACTGCGCCGATAAAAGTGGGGAAAAATTAATTTTCGAGTCTTATTAGGCTCCATATAGAAGATGATGAAGAAGAAGAAGAATATCAATAAATTATTAATCCATTAGTTGAACTTCAAACAATGATACTTGAACTGATGTTATAATTTAATTTTAATGTTTTGATTCTTGAATCTTTGATGTTGAACTTGCACTTGAAGTATATGATGGTATGATCATGATTCATGATGCTATGATTACAAGTGTTTTTGTTTTTAAAATGTTTTTATGATACTATGTGACATTCTAATCTTAACTCATGCTTCTAGGCTGCATAAATATGTAACGTATGTGATGGATTTATCATTTATGTTCCTTGTTTATGTATGTTAGCTTCTATTTGAT
>MU224561.1:156965-167425 GCA_018584345.1 Thuja plicata
GTATGTTAGCTTCTATTTGATGATGTTATAGTGTGTTTAAGTTATATTCAATAAAGGGTGCATGAAATAAGTTTTAAATTGTTAAAATCTCTAAATTTTAAGGGTTTTTAAATTTGCCGATTCATGGCCGATTCGATTTTGATTCATGGGCGATTCACGATTCGATTCGGCCTTGCCGATTCTGATTCTCGTTACTTTGGAACTTAGAACTACTTCTTATCAGTTATGGCAGTGAACTTTGTTTTTGTTTATGTCTGCAGTTTATAAAATCACTTATGATCAGTAATACAAAGCATTGTTGGCATTGGTATAACTACTGTACAGTGGTTTCCAACTGTCTTAACAATTAGGTGGTTTCCAACTGTCTTCTAACCATCCAACCGATGACTACATGTATTTAAAAGAAGGCAAGAGATCGGTGGAAGATAAGTTTTTGTGAGTGTCATTGATAAGAAGTATGAAAGACGAATAAAAAGTAAGTTGTTGCAGATGTCAATATGTTAGAGGTTGACCATATATAGTCCATTGGCATTATAAATTATGAAAATGCCAGTGAGTTTGTAAGTTTTAAGAATGTCAGTGAGTTTGTAAATTCTGATCATGTCACTTTAAAATCTGAAAGTAAGTTTAGTCTGTCTGATTTTTTAGCAGTCATAGAGTTGTGAGAAATATATTGTATTACATCTGCAATTTAGAGAAGTTCAAATAAGCAAGGAGTTTTGCAAAAGAATGCTGTAACATCCAGAAGGTTGGTGCCCCAAGGAGGGTGAGTTGGTGCTCAGTCTGAGAAGTTGGTGCTTCTGTTGGAGTTGGTGCTCTCAAGCAAGGAATTTGGTGATTCCTCAGGATTGGTGCCCTTAAAACATTGTACACATTTTTATTCATGAGGCTGGATTAGGACAGTAGATCCTAGCAGCTTTTCTCACTGTGAATTTTCACCCATCTTGGGTTTTCCACTTACTTCATGTGTTACTTCTTTGTGTGGTTTCATTCTTTTTAGGTTTGTTTTTAAGCATACCAGTTTATCAAAGTTTTAAGGATCTGAAATTATGTCTTCTTCCCCCTCAGCAGAAGTATTGTGTTCTACAAGCTGATCACCATATCAGATGGGATGTAGGGATATGGTGGTCAATTTTACACCAATTTGCACAAATGCTGTTGCATCTGGATAGAACTATTTCCCTGCCAGAGTGGTAAGATCTCATAAACACACCTGCACAATGCAGACTGAAAAGGGGCACGAAATGGAGACAGCACTTGCAATATCTTCTTGGAAAATGAAATCTTAGGCCATTGGCATTGGATAGACCCATCAATTTTTTGACTACAAATTTATACAATTGTTTCAAACTTTCAACGGATGAGCTATTAAGATAACATTTATTGGCCTAATTTTCAGGTAAATAAGCTTATGGGAAAATACTAAATAGTATACTCATAACTTCAAAGTCTGACAATGGGAGCACATTTATTTATCACAAATTACAATTATCGCCCTTATTATTTTTCAAACATTTATTTCATGTTTTCGAATTAGACAAATACTGCTTTATAGTTAAGAGTTAAAAACAATCAATTATTTTCCAGTGTCTTTATTTTATGGCCATGCTCTTACCTATATGTTTTTTTTATTTGGTGGCTTGTTTTAAATAGTTTTTAGAATATATATTTGAGATGAAAGCTGCATAACTTTTTCATTATCAATGGTACATTATGTTAGTGCTAATGCCAAATTGACTTCATTGTTTCTACAGTGACCTGACTGGGAACTATCTTAACGGCTCAATACCTGTGGAGTTGGGATCTTTGGCAAATTTGAAAAATTTGTAAGCTTTGTACTTTTATTATGAGTTCCTATTGATACTTTGTGTTGAGTCATATTTTTGGGAGTTGCCTCAAAGTTCAAATTCGAAAATAAAGTTCCTTAATGTAATTAAACCCTAGACTATTTCCCATCAGCTCTTTTAATGCACTCATTCTCTCAAATCAAAATATATTAATTATATTGACAGATTAAATTTTGAATACTAAATAAAATGTAGAAATAGTAATTCTGTTCTTGGATTGAATCTAGTATATAGCATTGCTCTTTGCAGCATTCTGATTTGTGGTGCAAATAAATGTCAGTGATGGGGAGTGACATAAGAGCCAAAATTACCTTGCAGAATTACAATGCACACAGAAACTGACTGTCTGACTTACTATCTTACATGTACTTGAAATGCTTGATTTATTTATTCAGGTCTCTTGGCATAAATCCTCTGTCTGGATATATTCCAAAGGAACTTGGAAACCTTAGTGGCTTGATATCACTGTAAGATTGCAACCTGTAAAGAGCCTGTCTGGCTCTAACTTCACTAAAGCCACTGAATTCTGAGTTTTTTGAAAGTTTGATGATTTTTGCAATTTCTTTTGTATTTTGGCTATATATGATTTTTTTGGTTTTTCAAATTTGATGATAATTACAACCATACAATAAGCAAGAAATAATGCAACCTATTTTATTGAAATCGAATCCACAATACTTTATTTCAATTCACTCAAATGACAATTTATTTGCAATGACAATTAATGGCTACCAAAATCGCAAGCAAATAAAGAACCTGGTAAAATATGATTGATGTTGTATATCCCTGGAAGTGATCGCAGCAATCAGGTAGAGTAATATTCTTTGACGTGGAAGCTAGAGTTTCCAGCGTCTGCACTATTAAGACCCAAATCGAGCCTCCTCCTCACAATGCAGATTCTCCAAATTAATAATGCTGCCTGAGGTAATGATGCCGTTTCAATATGAGAGCCGTAGCTGACTATATGGCTAGATGCGATCTTCTTCAAAGCTATGAACTGTTCTCAGTTTCGTCCAAGGAAAAAAAACTACTAAACCAAATGCTGATCTCTAGCATTCTATCGTTTTGAAGCTCAATCATAACCTCTGCCTGAGGCTATTGCAGGCACGATTCACCGGTCAATGAGATAACCAATTCAAAGTGCAATACGCCCTGAGAATTTCCAATTCTCCAAGCCACAATTTCTGAAACCCTTAGCTCAATTCACAAATTCACAAAGCATGCCGTGTCAAAACAAGGAGTTTCGAAAATCTCTTAAAGCACACCAATTTCTTCATGAAGCTTTTGAATACAAAGCTTCTTCCACACACTCTTCATAACTTAAAAGCACCATGCTTTCAAACATTTGAAAGTTTGAATATTTGAAATATAATATTCAATTATAACTCTCTCCAAATTGGATGTCCAAACATGTGATAATAAAGAAATCATTAATATTCAATGACTTGAATTTATAATATAAGCTCCAACATAATAATTAATTAAGTTAAACTTAATTAATTATAATCAACCCAATGAATTAAGTTTCCAAGCCAAGTTCACATGCTCTGCTAAGTCAATTGTTCCGACATCCCGCCACAAATAGAAACTGACAAAAATAGACTTATTATAAATAGTAAGTTCTCAACCAGAGACCCCCAAATCAATCCATTAGCCCACAAGGGTCGTAATGACGGACTAACAATGCCATGTCCCTGACACCTGCTAAAAAGGGGACATCACACAACCTCATCTTTTATACATGAGACTTTTCCTCTAAAGATAGATAATGATATGCATAGTTTTTTAAATTGAGAACTCTGTATGTGGTTAATAGGGTTGTTCGTTCAGCTGAATTGACTCAGTCTCTGTGGATGTCGGTGGGCTCACATCCTCTGCCCTGAAAATGCCACGTGACTTTAAATTACATAGCTGTAATATTTATAGCGCTAGACAATTCCTCATTAGAGACGACAGTCGATGCTCTCTTATGGTTGTCTGTGCAAGCTCTGCTTATGGCTTCCCATTTCAAGTGCACCATCTTTCTTATACTTTACACTGCTTTTCTGGATTGTCTTTTCGAACAAGCTGAGGCTGCAGCGACACCCAAGGATGAAAGTACACAGCAATTTTATAGTCTCCTTGCAATTCACTACACTTATCTGGAGTTAAATTCTGTATTTTTAACACGCGATTTTTTTTAAATTTTTTGTGGTGGGTGTAATTAACAGTTGAGGCACTCATCACAATTGGAATGACACTGGGTAAAGGAGATTGGAACTTCACTGTGGATCCCTGTGCAGAATACATTACAAAGGAATTCGGTTGTAACTGTTCCTACCAAACTCAGACCATTTGTCATGTTATCAACATGTATGTTCGTTGTTATTAAGTTATTTCATGAACGGGGAATGCAATTTTGTTTACAAGTAACAGAATGGATTCTTGGGGTTCGATTCTATGGTTGCAGAACACTTGTAAATCTCAATCTCACCGGAACGCTTCCCCCACAGCTAGAAAATCTGTCACATCTTCAGAGCCTGTGAGTAATACTAATTATACCTCTGATTTATCAATCAAAATATAAAGTTACAAAGGTAAGGGTATCTTTTAGGTCATTGTGAAGCCACAGCCCAAGTTGGTAAAAGACATACCCTTATGCAAGCATTCAACAAAGGGACTGCTTTCAATTATCTAATAACTTGTTTAAATGAGGCGTACAACCCCACCTTCTCCATGTTTGAACCTATAACCTCAACTTCAGAGTACAATCCAACCCCATTTCTGAATTGATCTGAAATTCTTTTACTCTATATTTGCCAGAACAGTTATTACAAATAATTTTTCGGGATTAACTGCCCAGAGTATTTGATATGAGAGTTATTTTGGTTTTGAGCCATCTCTCATGAGAGAAGTGAGATTTTAAAGAAATTATTGAAGCTACTTAAAGGTTCATTTTACTCGAACAGCTCGAGTTTGTTTGATGGTGAAGGCATGTGTCCTCCATAATGCAAATTATGTTAAATCAGAAGGGATAGGGTTGTGGACTTCAAGATAATCTATAGTTAAATATCTAAACAATTGCCTTGTGGAATACTTGCATAACGAGGGTCCAATACACCAAATTAATTTCTCAGTAGGTGACAAAGATGGCCTAAGGATACTACCTTACCTTTATGTTTATTTGAACCTACCTCTTCACCACTCCCAGCATCAGCATAATAGAACAGCTCGAGTTTGTTTGACGGTGAAGACATGTGTACTCCATAATGCAATTGGCATGTTTAAATCAGGCAGGCTAGGGTCGTGCACCTCAAAATAATTAAATTTGAAAAGATAAACAATCCCCTTGTGGAATGCTTGATAATGAGGATCTCATACACCAAATTCATGTCGCACTTGGTTACAATGATGGCCTAAGGATACTACCTTACCTTTACATTTATTTGATCCTACCTCTTCATTGCTCTGAGCATCAGCATATGCAATGATTTCCAAGTGAACCAATTAAGCTTATGAGAGATGGGTTGTTGAAGGGAAGATTTTGGTATCAAATAATCTGCGCAGTTAATCCCCCAAAACAATATCCAAAAAATTTGAGCTGTGAGAGTTCTACATGCGCAACATATTTATAATTTCTCTGAAACTGTATGTGAATTTTCCTACTTCATCTCTTATAGCATAGATTATTCCACTTCAGTCTTAGGGTTAGCACTTTAGATTATTCCTATGTAAGTATTGAGAGTGGTGTTTCTGGCAGCATTCTCGCAGACAACTATCTAAGCGGTCCAATTCCTTCACAATTGGGCTCCTTGAAGTCCTTGAAATTTCTGTAAGTACTCTTTGCCACAGTTTATTTGCTATACTCTTGATATTACATTCATTCTGATTTCTCTTCGCATATATAGGATTGTATTGCGCAATGAAAAGCTTTTGAATGTTAAACTGTCTGGGAAAAACTTTAGTCAGGGCCACCTCAGGAGAAAATTTCATTAGACTGGGGATGTATGTTTATTAAATTTGTAAATGAAATTTTGTACTACAGGAATCTTTCAAGAAATCTTTTGTCTGGTTCTGTTCCAAAGGAGCTTGGACATCTTGCAAATTTGGAGAAACTGTAACCATCTCTCTCTCTCTCTCTCTCTCTCTCTAAAATATACACACACGAATATGCACACTCACTTTGTTGCATTTGAAAATGTACTTCTGATACACAGATCAGTATATGCTGTTTTCATCTCCAATTATAGTATGAAAGAATTTTTGAATGATCAAATTTCCTGTTGTTTTCTAGGGTGCTTCATTCGAACAATCTTTCTGGTAAACTTCCCCTAGAGATCGGTGACTTGAGAATGCTACAGACAATGTATGTGTCTATCAACTTTTCACACGTATTCATCAATCCCTATCAATAATGTATACCTGTTATTTAATGCAGCACCAACAGTGATGACTTATACATTTATCTCTAATCTGGAACCAGTGCCTCTAGGATAATGAAGTGAAATAGTTTTGGTTAACACAATTATTGCTATCCTTTCATTTACAGGCATATATCTTCTAACCTATTTATTGGACCGATACCTGGAACTTATGAAAAGTTACAGAGTCTGACAGAGTTGTGAGTAGCTATCAACATCTGTAATAAATCTTCAAATTAAAATATCATTAAAAAGTTAAAAACAAATGGTTTCCACTGTCTAAAGAATCATGCTTTTCATGTTGGTTACAGTTGGGCATCTAGCAATAATTTGAATGGCACAATACCAAGTAATATTGGGAAAATGGTCAAGCTTGAAAAACTGTGAGATAACTTAATCTATGAATTTCAATCTGTTTTGAATGTTTTTTCTATCCTTCATCTGACGATGATGATATCAAATGAAACAACATAGACATAAAAATGAGACTTTTCTTATTTCTGTAGAATCTATCATGGTAGGTGATAAATGGGTATGTGAAATGTTTCTATTACAGGATACTTCAAGGAACTTCTTTGCAGGGTCCAATTCCTTCAGAAATATCACAGTTAACTCAACTAGAAGATTTGTAAGTATTGTCATACTCTCATATCTTCTTTCTGTAAAACAGAATTCCTAGTTTTACTGTGTTCCAAAAATTGAAAGCAAGATAAATAGTAATAAACATCAAGTTTTAAGGGTCTTTTTGATTAAGTTGAAGATCTTCAGGAAGAGACTGTGTTTTCAGTTTTTGCTTCAATGTTTCAGATCACACTTTGTGATGCATCATCATAAGATAAATGGTACCAGTCTTTAGTAAAACCACATTTGCTGTGTAACCTCTCCTTTGTATTTGAACCTATAGATTCTCTTACTGTCTCATCTGTGATTCTGTATCACATATATATGTTGATTAGTAACTAAGCATTCAGTCATATTTGCAATTCATATGTTAACAGGAGGATAAGTGATATAACACAAGGTGGGAACTCCATGAAATTCATACTGAAATTAAAAAATCTGAGGACATTGTAAGTAGAAGAACATCCTTGATGACCTCTCTCTTCTGAAGTGTGCATGCAATTTTTAATGTTTATTTGCTTGACTTTTACTGTTCTGAGTGACTTATTATAGCTAGGCATGTTGCAGAGTTCTGAGGAACAACAAGATCACTGGAACTATTCCTGCTGACATAAGCATATTATCCAAGCTGACAACTTTGTAAGAATCTCAGTAATATTTTTTCTTAACTAGTCTTTGGACCATAGGAGAAGCAACAATTCTTATTTATTAGGTGTGATATGATAAAGAATTTTTGCGCATTACATTCAAAATATTTGATTTGATTACTAGAATTATTTCCTTTAAAATATAATAAAATCTATCTATGTAATATATATTGAAAATATTTTAGAAGCAATTTAGCCCATGTTATTTTTAAATACTTAGATTTATCGTTTTCATCTTTTAAAGGACCTCTATATCTAAAGCTAATAAATGTGGTACATTTTTTTTTGATCGGTAACAATAATATTTTATTAATATTCAAATAGAAATATACATCAGATTATAATCACATCCACCAGATTAATACATAATAAACTTCATCTCCTAAGGGAGCCTATAGTTCAACCTACTACATCAAATCCACCAGATTAATACATAATAGACTTCATCTCCTAACAGAGCCTATAGCTCAACCTACTACATCAAATCCAGCATAAAACCAAACATTCGAAATACAAATCATCCTAACAAAAATATATCCAAAGTTTCAAAATTAGCCATAAAGGCCTCGAACATTGACGCTATCATGCAGGCCATCTTCTCGAGCTCAGTGCGGCATCACTCGAGCTCAATCCATCTTGCATCTCGGCCTTGGACAAGCTCGACCCTTGTAATTTTCATCCCCGGCCTGTCTTCTCAAACAGAGCATCCTTTAAGATGTGGGTGAGATTGAGCTCACACTGCACTTTCGTCTTCGTCCCCATGTTACCTCCCAAGGAGAAGCAAGCTAACACTTCATCCCTTAAACTCCAACAACCCAAAAAACCACTGTAATAATAACAATAGCAAGCAAAATTTCAAAAAACACAGATCACACCACCCCATTTTAGTTAAGGGCTATAGTGGCGCTTCCTGCCATTTCTGGTCCTCCTCTTTCGTGGAATTACAACCCTGAAAACCCTCGGCTCCACCATGGTAGTCTGCTCATGCTCTATTACAACTTTTTTCAGCTTTGTCCATGCCCTAGCTATTTCCGCCCGATAACCACCTTTGTCTACTTTTCCCCACCATCGCACAAAGGGCACTAGCCCAAAAATCCGTGCTTCCTCTTCATCCTCAAAACATTCCGAAGTGTCAAAGCCAATTCCTGGGATCACCCATTCCAGAATGGAGTCCAAATCAAGCAACATTTGTTCTTCAAACAGACACATTACCATTCTCTTCACCTCCGCTGTTTCTTCCCCAATTTCAAGCCCCTAGGCTATGATCATAGAAATAATATCCAAACTTATCCTCCATTTTTGCTTCCGCTCCATGAAGTAAGACCCTAGCACTCCACAAACCGCTTCGACAACTGTTTCATTCTTTATTTTAATCAAACCCCTGAGCCTTTCTATCCTTAGCGGGCCTTTGAAAGCCTTATGTTGCTTGTTGGTGTCCACCGAAAATGTTGCCTCCATTTCTCCGCCTGTCTAGTCTTTCCAAGAAAGATTAGGGAAGAAGCTCACTTTCATTTCTAATCTTGAGTTTTTGAACACTCTGCTAGCCTTTAAGCCTTCCAATTCCTTCTTACCACTTATTGGAATGATGACATCAATAAATTACATTTGAGCCTCAATCAAATCACATAAAGAAAAAGGGAATTTAAAACTAACCGCCGCCACCTTTCACACATGCGATCACCTTTCTTACATAAGATCCCGATAATCTCCTATACATATCATTATTATGAAGAGACCTATCAATCAAAAAGAACTTTTTATTTAAAAACTGGTCACATCAATCAATCATCATAAGGCGTCATTGCAAATCCAATTTAAGTCAGGTCCTCCACCTTCATAAACTTCAAATCTTCCAGCCTGATTTCATTCACATTATTAAAAGAGAGTGCTCATTTTGATTCACATGAATGACTTTAAATTCTACAAAGGATGATAGTAATTCCTTAATTGCGAGAATTAAACTCTGGAGATGCCAAGTCTGAGACTCACCTTTCTTAATAGCTTGAATGATAATTTGTGAATCATCTTCCAAGTGCACCTTATTCAAATTAAGTTGTTTACTGACATTGAGAGCCAAGAGGGCTGCCTTGGCTTCAACCGTATTATTTGTGCCTTCACTCAATTTTTGTGCTTCATAGGCCATAGTGAGACTGTTACCTAACCAATCTCTAACAACCACACCAGCCCTCGACGGCCTAGGATTCCCTTTCGTTGCCGCATCAAAATTCAATTTAATCCATCCCTCCTCAGCTTTTTCCCACTTGACCTCTACCACTCTACCATGGGCTACATCAGCCATCTTCCCTGTGTTCCCAAACCGGATCTTGATTCTAGGCCATTCAGCTTGGATGATCTTATCTTTTGAAGTGTAAGAAACATAGGAGTTAAGGTGAGTAGTAGCAGCCCCCATAACTTCTTCAATTGAGCAATTAATCCTAGCTTTAATCCTTTCAAGTGACTCCATCTTGTCTTGAAAAATTCGACAATTACGCTCCTTCCATAACTCCCAAACGACAATTGAAGGGCTAATCTGCCAAACCTTAGATAAAATAGATTTTCTCTGAGCCAGTGGCCATCCCATAAAGACCTTCTTAATACTATTCTCCAAGGGTCCTGACCATCCTAACTTGAACCTCAGCATCTCCCAACATTCATTGGCAAATTCACATTGCAAGAACAAATGATTAACATCCTTAGTAGCCTTGTCTGTAAGAACCCCTTGTGGCTCTAACTTTGACAAACGCTAAACTGTGGTTTAATTCTGGATGTTTGACAATTTGTCAAACACTTTGCAGGCAAGCTCTGATACCACTGTAATAACCCTTCGCAGGCTCTATCCGCTGTGCCGTTTGAGTTGTTTTATTTTTTGTTTAATATTCTGATTTTTTTTGTGTTTTCAAGGGATTTTGACAAAGCAAATACAATAATTGAAACTAATCTATCTG
>MU224561.1:178495-192530 GCA_018584345.1 Thuja plicata
TTTAATAATTATTAAGCATAAAATAGATATTTATTTTTTGAAGTCAAAATGGGATATTTTGGCAAAGTTATGGCAGTCTTAAAGTCAAAATGCAGTTGCTAAAGTCAGATGAAGTTATTGCATTTCAGAAGCTCTTTATGAGCTGTTTTCAGGATATGAATGCATTTATGAGGAGCCATTATGATAAAGTTGATAAAGATTGACCTTGGCAACCTTTTTACACCTTTTTGAAGTCCTTTGGAGGGCTCAAAATTGGCCTTGTAGACTGAATCCGATCCAGAAGTTATTGCTGACATTAATGATGCAGTTGGTTGTCAAAAGCATAAGTATGAGTTGAAGACTCAATGTTCAGGAGTTCTTCCCTTTGGCTTGCTGTTTCGTAACTTTTCCTAAGTTCTTGACAGAGAAAGTGGTTTTTGTAACCCATTGCAGAGAGATTATACAGATTTGTAACACCTTTTGGTTGTAAAATATAGCTTGCCTTCTCTTTTTTCTGTGTTTGTGTATCACATGTTGATTCCTTTTACAGATTTATACAACCCTTTGTAGGTTGAAAGTTGTACTGCATCAGTTTCAGATTGTGAGGAAGTTTTTCTCCTTTTAGGAACTGTTTTTTTTTAGTCTTCTTCCAAATTGGTTATGCAAGGATTGTGTTATTGGGTGGTGTATTAGAGCTTTTCTTTATTGGTTCTTTTGTGTGTTGGATACCCGTTAAGTCTCAAAGATATAGTTTGGTGCATCACCTTTAGCAGTAGGTTTCATTTTATGCATCCTTCTAACCCTTTCCCTCTAAAAAGCTTTAGTTTATGTGAAGTACCCAGAAAGCCGACCTTCTCCGGAGGTTCATTTCTTTTCCGGGTTACCCACAACCCAGAAGTGTTCCCATGTATCACTAGATTGTTGAGTTTACTCAGCAGGGTGCAGATTTCAGTGATAACAGGAGGATTTTCAATAATTGAGGTAATATCCAATTCCCTTAAAATGATCAAGATCCTCATTTTCCAGGATGTATAATTAATGTCTCCTTCAAGCCTATCTTCGGGTCTAATGCCGGTTGACATGATAACTTAGTTTGAATTCCTAGATCTGAAAATTGATCTTTTTCTCTACCTAGGATTTGATACCATGTTAATATTTTTCAGATTTAGGGCAAGGAATATACAAACTATAGAGATCTTTCAATTAAACTAAGCACATGAAATAAAATAAGCACAGAAGCAGATAAGATAATACCTGGAAATAACTTTTGATCTGCAACCTGAGGTACTCGAAGTTAGCCCCTTCAATTAGCCACCTAATACATTCTTCTCAAATATGCAATTCGTTTTGATTTCTCTGAGTGAGTGAATTATATGCACTTCGCACTTGTAGATTTGAATCATATGAGTAAGTATGATTTACTGATCAAACACTCGATATCATTGAACAAATATCGCAACCCTTGAGATCATTAATGCTGATCCAAAGTCGCACTTTAAAGTCAGATGTATATCTGCACTTTATATATATATCCGCAACCCTCAAGGTTTGCCCTTCACAATTCGAATATCTCCCAACGCATGATTATATGTCTGATATATTCGCAGACCATACACAGTAATATTTTCTCTATTATGGTTGATTAAGTTTGCTCATACAAAAGACAAGACTTCGCTCTAGCTTAGAGGATGAATACGATCCTAAGATACTTGATAGATATCGCTCTTGGACAATAGATTAATAGAATACTTATTTGAGGTGAGGATAGGAGACTTTGAGCTCATTGTATCACTTCATCTTTAGATAAATCAACTGCTGCCTCGTTTGATTGTTCTTAAGTCAATCACCGAGTCACCAGTATTACTATTGCAAGGTGAATTGTATGTGTTATAGTTCAGTTCTACTTGAAGCCACCTGCGGTAAGAAGGGAGCCTCCCCTATTGCTGAGAGGAGAGAGTAATCTCACATACTGCTGCCTAAAACACACATTTTGCAAGTTGTAGTCTTAGTGACTTGCAAAATATTTAGCCAACAGCGCACACCAAAACTCTAACCGGAATTCGCAATTACAAATAATAATATCAAACTCAACATGACAAATAGGAACTGACCGTCTCAAAAGAAAACTGACTTCAGGCAACTGTGTATTGATGAAGAAACACTTTAGATTTTCTGGAGTAGGCCATGAAGCAGTAGGAATTCTATTTGCCAACTTGTTGAATTTAGCAACGAACTTGCGCATTCCTTCCTGCGCGTCTTTCTTCATTTGAGTTAGTTGAGCGAGCAAAGCATGCTCATCTTCGGCAGGCTTGAAACGCTCTTCAAACTTAGAGCCGGTAGCGGGATTGAAAAACCAATCAGAAGCAATGCCCTGCAAAGTCTCCACAAAAAGCCTCATTGACACATCTTCATGCTCTACCCCAAGAACACCACAAGCAATATAGAAAGCCTTAATGTGCTCATCAGGATGTTGCTTTCCATCTCCATAGAACTTGGGAAAGTTCTTACAAGATCCTGGAGGAAGAGTGTGTACATGTGGAGTAAGGTCAAGAGGACCAAAAGTTGTTCCCCATGGACTTGCGGCCATTGAAGTAAAAGGTGGAGTAGATTGAATTAATGTCTTTGAAAAAGGAAGAAGTCTCTTCACTAAAAAACAAGCTCTTTTTCTTTGATGGTGGATAACTGGCAGTCCGAGTGAGTGGTGATGTAGGAGCTAGAAGGGCAAGCCTAGCTTGCTGAGCAAGACTAGGTGTAAATTTTGATGATTCACCCTTCCTCCATCGATAGTACTGCTTGAATTCTTCCATCTTGAACCTCTTGAACCAACCTTAGAAGAAAACACCTTTGAAAATATTTTAGATGGAACTTCGCTTATTTCTCTCCTGTAGAATAAACGATTAATTCTTTTCTCTTGTTTCAGAAAAAGATTGCAAAGTGAAGGTAGATAATAGTTTTAAACTAAAAACAACAATGAAATATTGTAAAAGAAGCAAAGTGTCCATTAAAGGCGCAAAGTCCTCCGTTGCTTCTCCGGGACGAGAAACTCAAATAAAAGCTCAAAGTCTTCTAAAGTGAACTTCTTATCAACCTTATAAAAATATGTTCGATCCCCAACAGAGTCGCCAAAAACTGTTGGCTAAATATTTTGCAAGTCGCTATGACTACAACTTGCAAAATGTGTGTTTTAGGCAGCAGTATGTGAGATTGCTCTCTCCTCTCATCAATAGGGGAGGCTCCCTTCTTACCGCAGGTGGCTTCAAGTAGAACAGAATTGTAATACATACAGTTCACCTTGCAACAGTAATACCGGTGACTCGATGATTTCTTAAGAACAATCAAACGAGGCAGCAGTTGATTTATCTAAAGATTAAGTGATACAATGAGCTCAAAGTCTCCTGTCCTCACCTCAAATAAGTACTCTAATCTATTGTCCAATACTGAAGCTCAAAGTCTTCAATCCTTGGAGTATATCAGCCACTAGTTTCTATTGTAACCCCGATTTCCTGAAGCACAAAGTCTTCAGAAAACTTGGATTAAAACGCTCAAATGATATATGCAAGATAACTATTAATTTGAGAAAGGATTAACCAATGAGACATAAGACACACTCGTTAATTTTCAAAACTAACAACACAAAGTTTGCCAATTCTTGTTCCTTTATTCAAATGCTCAACTTTGCACAATGAAACTCAAAGTTTTCAGAATACAAGAGAATTGCCTATAGCTTTCTTGCCCACAACAAAAGATGAAAATATTGCAATGAACTCTCTCCTTTATATAGGAAAATAGAACAGAGAAAAGTGGAGAGAAAAGGGGAAACCCTTAACCACTTTGACTTATTCAAAACTTAACCCTAACTAATTTTGACTTATTCAAAATGTTACAAGGCTTAAAGCACTTGCAATGTGATTACACATCTTTGGTATACAGGAATATGTTTTCCTGTATTTACAATCATCACACGTACTACATGTAATTTGTCAAAACATTCTACAAAACAAAACAAAGAAACAGTGCTTAAGCACTTAGAAAGCAGCATCAGAGGGTATTTACATAAGCCTCGAACTTGCGAAGAGACTCATGTATCATAACTGGATTAGGTGCACCTGTATGCTGAATATATATTATCATTCCAGATAATAAACAAATCGATATCGTTATCGGTGTATTTGCCATGCCAACTGAAGTTGACCAATTAAGCATTAACAGTTAGCTAAGCATGTTAATCTGAATCGGTGCCTCTAAACATATGTTTATGAATAATCAAAAGAAGAGGCACGTCTAGAACGGACATGTCTCCATGAAGATACTATATATGTAGATCTGATAAGGCAACAAAGAGATATAGTAATCGAACATACTCAGCCTTCTTCGGACCTGCAAAAACACTATTTCATTAGTAATATATATATATATATATATATATATATATATACTATCACCTATCGAATTTGAATAGAAGTACGATCTGCATTTACAAGGTATTAGAGCCACGTTAAGGAGGATCCAAGCAGCGATCGAACTTGAGATATTCAGATTTAAATCAAAGTACATCACATTCCTCTATGGCGAGTGTAATCAGATTCAAAGATAGGCTAGAAGGAGGAAATAACTTCTCATCATGGAAGTTCAGGATTATGATGATATTAAAAGAGAATAAAGATGAGTCATTTGTGAAAGAAAATAAAGCAGAATTGGAGAATGATACCGAGAAGACGACATGGATTGAAGGAAATGAAAAGACCATGAAAATCATAGTTGATGGACTTAGAGATCATATCGTGCCAATCTTGACAAAACATGAGACCACATATCATATGTTTAAGTCACTTGAAAGCACATACAAAATAAATAATTCCAGCAGAACCTTCGCTCTAAAGAGAGAAATCAATCATATAAGTATGAACAAAGGAGAATCTATCAACGCATACTTTATGAGAATATTTGCACTAAGGGATCAACTATCAACACTTGGATACCAGTTTGAAAGTAAGGAGCTAACACTTATTGCCTTAGATGGTCTACCAAATTCCTGGGAGACATTTGTTCAAGGCATTAGTGCAAGGCCTAAATTTCCAAAGTCTGACCGGCTAAGACCAGATTGCCTTCAAGAGGAATCAAGACAGAAAAAGAAAGGATTCAATCAGAATAACGTAGATGAAAATCTCCATGTCTTGAATGCAAATTCTCACAAGAAAGGAAAGAAGAAGCACTTCAAGAAGAGGAAAAGCTACCATGGGAAGGGTTCATCCAAGAAAGATGTTTCACAAATCCAATGTCTTAGATGTGATCAATATGGGCACTATGCAGTCAGATGTCCTGATAGAACAAAGCAACAAGCATCATTAGCCAAAGTAGGAAAGTCTAAGACAGAGCATGAATCCAAGAAATATGTATTTTACTCTGCACTTTCAAACCAAGTATCAAATAAATCCAGCACTTGGGTTATAGATAGTGACTCATCAAGACACATCACTGGGTTCAGGGAACTTTTAAACTCCATGGTAGAAGAAACTTATGAGGAGTGACAATTGGAGATGACTCTACACATTTAGTCAGAGGTGTTGGAACATGTACCATAAAATTGAAGTCTGGTATCTCTATTCAACTCACCGGAGTATTGTTTGTACCAGGTATCAAGAGGAACTTGGTTTCCATATCTGCACTTGAAGACAATGGATATTGGGTTACCTTCATGGATAGTAAAGTGTTGGCATGGCCAAAGAACTCTACTATTAAGAAGGCTCAAACCATAGGTTATAGACAAGGATATCTATATAAATTATGTACTGAGCCAAATCTTGCCCTATTTCATGAAATTGTAGACTCTAATGTGATTAGGACAATTCCATTTCCGTGCCCTATCTTCTATGGGAAAACTAGTCACAGGTTTACCCAAACTCAAACAATATCATTCAGGGGCATGCAAGGGGTGTGCCTTAGGGAAAAACACAAAAGGGTCTTTCCAAAGTAGTTCTAGTTAAAGAAACGATGTATTAGAATTCGTCCACTCAGATTTATGTGGACCCATGTCTGTACCTTCTTTAGGGGGTTTCCTATATCATGTAATTTTTGTTGATGACTTCTCTAGAAAGACTTGGATCTATTTTCAAAGGAGATCCTTAGAAGGTTTAAGGAATTCAAATCCCTTACAGAAAACTCTTCTGGGAGGAAAGTTAAAACATTAAGGACAGATAATGGGAGAGAATACACATCAGATATTTTTAATGAATTGTGTAAAAATGCTGAGATTAAGAGAGAGTTCACTGTACCCTACAACCCTCAACAAAACGGGGTTGCTGAAATGAAAAATAGAACCATTGTAGAAGTTGCTAGGGCAATGTTACTTGATCAAAACATAGAAACATCACTTTGGGTAGAAGCCTCTAGCACTGCTATCTACATACAAAACAGATGCCCTCATTCCCATATTGATGACAAAACTCCTGAAGAAGCTTTCACTCGTGTAAAACCAGGCATCAGTCACTTAAGGATATTTGGTTGTCCTGTCTACATTCATGTGCCCAAAGAGAAAAGCACTAAGCTAGAACCTTCTGGGAGAAAAGGTATTTTTGTAGGCTATAGTGAAACCTCAAAAGCTTATAGAATATCTATGTCTGGTTTGTAATGTCTCCGCTTTTTTGGCACATGGGATTAGCTTATTTCTGTGACCCTCGTAAGCTAATCAGGATGTTGGAGGGGGTCGTGTGGCAGAGCCAGTGATCAGTTTTCACTCTGGAGGTCTGGGATGCCAGGATTGCTCTTTGTTTGGGTCAGATTGACAGACTTACTATCTATAGTAAGTGTTTATTTTGGGTGATAGTCATGATTGCTATTTTTAGCAGTGGCGTCTGTGCATTGGTATCAGTGGGGTTGTGAAGTCAGTTGCAGAGTTTCCAGTTTGAGGGACTTACTATTTATAGTAAGTCTATTTGTGGCCAGTTACTATTTTTGGTTGACATTTAGGCACGCAGGTTCAGTTGATGCTCCTGGTTCTTGATGATTGGAGTTATTTGCGTATGATTATTTAATTAAGTTTATTTCATTAAATAATCATTATTTGCCTAAGTCGATGATTAATTATATGAGCTCATTAAAGGTTGCATTATATTAATTGACTATGGAGTTATGAGCTTATATTATTGTCTTTAAGTGAAAGGTGTCACCTTGAAGCCTCAATTTCGAGCCTTCTTGAAGAAGCTTTGGGGCATTTTATAAAGGATTCGAATTCTTGAAGGAGGGATTCATTATCTATTATATCACTTGGCATTTTATGAAAATGGTATGGAGTTTCGAATGGGAACAAGGGTTTGAGTTTTGCTGAATGAATTGTGAATTCAATTTAGTGTACCAATCACTTTGAACTGGTGAAAGATTCTAGTGAATTGTGAAAGGTTCAATTAATGGTCATGGAGTTGTCTTTGATAAAATTGGGAAGTGTTTAACCTAGCCGCAATGCTGGTTATTCTTATGACTTTGGAGAAGAGGTTGCTGTGTCTATTAAATGGCGTGAGGTGTTAGCTGTCATCCACCATTGATTCTTCTACAACCGTGGCTAGTTGCTGGAGTTATGGTTGAGGCGTCACTTATTTGTCAAGCTGCTATTTGTTATGGAGTTGCGGCTAGTCTTTAAGGAAAACATGGAAGTGTAATACAGGTTCACCATTAAGCAATTTCCTTCTATGTTTGCTGCATTTTTAATGTTAAATGTACTGATTTTAGAAATTGGATTTTAAAAGTGACTTCCACAAATTCAAAGGGTTATAAATTTTAAGTAGTTGGTGAGAATTCGGTATTGTTATAAGAATAGATTCATTGCCTGCAAATTTGTAATATTATTGTTTCTCCTGGCAAACTATGTTTGAAATTTTATATATTATCACAAATCCAAAACAAATTAGATTTTGCAAGCAAAATTGAGGGTTAGAGCCAGGTAGGCTCTTTACAGTGGTATTAGAGCAGTTTTCCTGCCATCCTGTGGGGGTGATATTTATTGGGCTTCATTGTTTGACTTGAGTGATCATCACTCTGGTTTTTTTTGCAGTCATGGACAGAAACAGGAAATCTAGTACTTATAGAAACCAGTTAGATAGTTTGTCTGAATTAAGAAAACAAACAAATGGCTTAGTTAAGGATATGGAGAAACGAAGGCAAACATTGGAAAGATTAAATGCGCCACTTTTAAATACGGCAACTGTCGATAGAGAAACAGATTATTTGGTTTCTTTGTTCAGTAGGTCCTCTTCTCAGAGAAGATATGAGAAGAGACGTGAGTATTATACAGGTGAGACATCCAGAAATCTCCATGATGAGTTTTCAGCAGCTACTGATTTTGGGGGAGATGTTCCTGTACTTAGTGGACCAACCACTAGTCCTGTTTGCACACCAGAGGGTGGAGATTCGTTACAGGGACATGTGGATGTGCCTGACTTGTTAGCAGATAGTGGTACTGAGTTTCAGCAATCTGAGCCTACCAGAGTTGGTGACACGGATCAGGCTGGTAACATGTCTACTGCCATTGATGGCAGTCTTGCATCAGTTGGTAGCAGTATCAGCGATAGAGGGTTTGATTTTCTGGACACCAGACTTTTATTTGAGCCTGTTGTTGATGCCATGGATGGTGTGAGTGGAGGAGGTTGTAGATACCACTAGGGATTGTGACACCATGGATGATGGTGTTATTTTTGAGGACTGCGAGGAGTATTTGACCTTTGACAACTCGAATGGTTATGACAGTTGTTGCAGTGTGGAGTCAGTACAGGAGACTGTAGTCTTTTCTTGTATTGAGGATGTGAGCATGGATTCACCTAGTGATGACACTCAGGAGTGGAGTGGTATAGATGAGTCAGGTCACATAGGTTCATGCAATAGTGTAGAGGATTCACGTGAGCACATTGAGTCATGTATGCAGCCAGAGATAGCAGAGGGGTCTCAGATAGAGGATGTTGATACTAGTATTGCGGATACCTTTGATGTTGAGTGTGAGGATGATGTGGGTTGCAGTGTGTTTGGTTTTCTATATCCGACATTGGGTATTGACTTAGCATTGTCATATGGTGGTGATGGGTCCCAGGATCTGGATGGTCATGTGGTTACAGAGGACGAGGTAGCTGTGGATTGTGATGAGTTGGATTCAGCAGTAGTTTCTGTTGGAATAATGGAATGGTGTGTACTGAGAGGGGAAGGGTGAATCAATACCCATAAAATTTTTTCTTAATTATCCTTTTGTAATCTTTACTTGCATTACCGACCATTGATGCTTTTCTACCTTATGCATGTAATATCAAAACATAAACTTAATTGCATGTAAACATTCATGAAATGTAAGTACACATGACACAAAAATTGGTAACGCAGAAAACCCTTGTTAGAAGGTAAAAACTGCGGTGGGGATGAAACCCACAAAGCTTCACTATTTGCGGAATGGAAGGTGCCAGTTAAGGGTACAAGTGTGATCACTTCTGATGATCTTACCTTGTTAGGAGTAACATTTTAGACTGGTTAGGTCTACTCGGTTAAGAGATCTTAACAACACTGTTAAGTGTGCACTCAATTAAGAGATTTACAATAAGACTGTTAAGTCCACCTTCTTAAAGGATTTCTTCTATTTGCTACAATTGTTAGAGTAGTCATAAATACTTGTTGACTTGATAGTATGCAGTCTTGAATTGCTGATTACATATCCTTTAAGTTCACAAGATGTATGTATCACCTATAGTGACTGATTAATACCTCTATTCTGCTCAGTAGCCTTGAATCTTGTTCTTCATAACTGAATTCGTCCTTTTGTGTCCTTCTGCATGAAACTCTCTGTTTGATCCATAGATGTTTGCTGCGGCTACAATCATCATGTTCTAATTGATTACTACATCTATTTATACAATGTATTGACCTAATTTAGGTTTCACGCTTTATAATAAAAACTCTATGATCAAAGGTTTACAACTTGACCTTGATCTCCTAGTTTGCATGTTTACAATCAGTTAGACTGATTAAAACAATTACATATGCTATACTTGTTCCTCAAGAAATGGTTTTACAGCTAAGCATAACACTAATTATAAAACTGAAGTGCTTTATCTGACGTGTATCTCAAATCCACTTTTCTTGGAAATAAAACTATCTCTTGGTAGACTAGTGCTCGGTGATGTCTTTGTAGACATTCTGCTCTCGGGTTGCTCTATAGACTGTGTTGTCAGTTTACTCTGTAAACTGTTTGTCGGGTTACTCTGTGAATTGTCTTTCTCGGTTTTCTTTGTAAACTGTCTGTCGGTGATAGTTTGATTTCGGTGTTCACTGTGCTTGTATGTTTCAGTGACCTCTGCACTTAACTATTTCGGTGACCATTGCACTAAGTTGTATTTTGTCACTCGGTGATCATGTTACCGACAGTCCAAAAATTGTTTCCTTGTATACTAATGACAAATATGATCCTTTAGGATTATCAGTTTCTTCGTTGGTAGATGAGGATGAGTCTGATGTTAGTATTCAGTTTGTAGATGTGTGCTTGGATGATAGTACACAGAGATACAGTGATCTTGAGGGGAGTTTGTTGGATACAGCTTTCTTCCATAGTATAGACAGTGCAGTTGAGATTGTGCATAGGAGACCCGTTGTGTAGAGTCGTCATGTGACTAGCCAGTTGAGAGTTAGTGAGAGACATTACACTCGAGCATTTCGATGCCGCTCGTCAACTGTTGGCTGTTTATGCTTGGGGCGCTCCTATGGCAGATGAGCACGGTGATGGTTACCTTTCCCTGACAGAGATTCATTCCTTGCGGGAGGCTGTCAGGATTTTGAGATAGGATTATCTATAGTTGGTAGCCGATCGAGATCACCTAGTTGAGTGGAGAAGTACGACATATGAGGCTCTGATGGACAAAGAAGAGGAGCGAGCTTAGTCAGAAGCTCATGACGACTTCTGGGGCTTTAGAGGGCACTCAGTTGGCTCTTCAGCTCTTCAGGAGTCGCATTTGCAGTTAGGAGAGGTGACGGTGGAGTTGGAGCAGATTCAGTCTTTACCAGCCATAGATTCAGTTCAGTTGTAGATAGTGGTGGTTGGTGGTGAGTCAGCTTCCACAGTTGACTGTGATGGATGTGTTGGGGACGTGGTTACATCCATCCTTGAGACAAATGCAGTAGATACAGAGGAGGTTAGTGCACCAGGGGAGGACAATAGAAAGAGTTTTATGGTATACGGTTTTCCAGTTGTTAGTAGGATGGCAGATGATACAGAGCAGGTTTTTGGGAGTCCTGTGGTAGCCAGTGTGGATTTGTCTGAGAGTTGTGTGCCAGTTGCTGACACCACTCCCTTTGTTTCCTAGGACACGGACAGGGTATCATCTGGTTTGGAGGCTACTTCTCATGATGATTTGTTTCCTTATGTTGGAAGCAAATCTATTCCTCCTTTTCATACAGCTGGTCATGATAGGCAGTGGGTAGTGCCACAGTTTCCGAGGGATCAGTTGTGGATTGCAGGGGAGCAGGTTGATGCTGCTTCTTATAATTTCTACTGCAAGGATTCATTTATGGAGTACTTGCTTTAGAGTCCAGTTTTGCGGGAGGGACCCTTCAGGACTTCTAAGGGTACACTTATCCGGGGTTCTCGCGGTATTCAATTGTTAGTAGGGAATATTGTAGATACATTGACTACCATGCTTCCTCATCGGGATTTTGTGGTTGGGTTTGCTGAGCGGGTTACTCGGGACCCTACCCAACCAGTTGTTGGGAGTCAGAGATTGGAGCCCTCTCTTGATTCTCTGTTGGTTTTTGATGAGCCTCTGATAGGGATTGGAGCATTTCACCGTGATTACACAGTGAGGAACGCTCATGACTTCTCTTTTGACCCACCGGTTGACGACTTGTTTGCGCGTTGGTGTGGGTTGGCTCCAGAGTTGTATCATCCTTATTGGGATGGGTTTTCTCCATCTGCTGGTGGTGGGGTTCGTTATTGCAAGTTAGTAGGAGGTGACTTGCAAGGTCTGTACTAGGATGGTTTTATAGTGGATGGATATATGGATTACAAGAGTACTCAAGGTAGATTGGTAGGGTGTGCAGGTAGCGCTAGTTTGACAGATGGTTTTGGATATCCATTCTTCTTTGTTATGGATGGCTGTGAGTTTCATCTCTATTGGGATTCAGGTAGTGGTAGGTTTGGCACTGCGGAGTGTGTGGGTCACTATGGTTGGCATGGTGACAGTGTGTTTCGGTTGGCTCAGTGGATGGTGATTTCATCACAGGAGTTGGCAGGTGATCGCAGGGACATTACTCCATTCTATCCTTGGGATCGGGGTGGACTTCTGTGTTTGTTTTCTGAGATTGCTTGGGGACAAGCAATTTCAGGGAGGGAGGACTGTAATGTCCACTTTTTTTGGCACATGGGATTAGCTTATTTCTGTGACCCTTGTAAGCTAATCGGGATGTTGGAGGGGGTCATGTGGCAGAGCCATTTGTCAGTTTGCACTCTGGAGGTCTGGGATGCCAGGATTGCTCTTCGTTTGGGTCAGATTGACAGACTTACTATTTATAGTAAGTGTTTATTTCGGGTGATAGTCATGATTGCTATTTTTAGCAAGGGCGTCTGTGCATTGGTATCAGTGGGGTTGTGAAGTTAGTTGCAGAGTTTCCAATTTGAGGGACTTACTATTTATAGTAAGTCTATTTGTGGCCGGTTACTATTTTTGGTTGACATTTAGGCACGCAGGTTCAGTTGATGTTCCTAGTTCTTGATGTTGGAGTTATTTGCGTATTATTATTTAATTAAGTTTATTTCATTAAATATTCATTATTTGCCTAAGTCAATGGTTAATTATATGAGCTCATTAAAGGTTGTATTATATTAATTGATTATGGAGTTATGAGCTTATATTATTAAGTATGTCTTTAAGTGGAAAGTGTCACCTTGAAGCCTCAATTTTGAGCCTTCTTGAAGAAGCTTTGGGGCATTTTATAAAGGATTCGAATTCTTGAAGGAGGGATTCATTATCTATTATATCACTTGGCATTTTATGAAAATGGTATGGAGTTTCGAATGGGAACAAAGGTTTGAGTTTTGCTTAATGAATTGTGAATTCAATTTAGTGTATCAATCACTTTGAACTGGTGAAAGATTCCAGTGAATTGTGAAAGGTTCGATTAATGATCATGGAGCTGTCTTTGATAAAATTGGGAAGTGTTTAACCTAGCCGCAATGCTGGTTATTCTTATGAATTTGGAGAAGAAGTTGCTGTGTCTATTAAATGGCGTGAGGTGTTAGCTGTCATCCACCATTGATTCTTCTACAACCGTGGCTAGTTGCTGGAGTTATGATTGAGACGTCACTTATTTGTCAAGCTTCTATTTGTTATGGAGGAGTTGCGGCCAGTCTTTAAGGAAAACGTGGAAGTATAATACAGGTTCATCATTAAGCAATTTCCCTTCTATGTTTGCTGCATTTTAATGTTAAATGTACTGATTTTGAAAATTGGATTTTAAAAGTGACTTCCACAAATTCAAAGGGTTATAAATTTTAAGTAGTTGGTGAGAATTTGGTATTGTTATAAGAATAGATTCATTGCCTGCAAATTTGTAATATTATTGTTTCTCCTGGCAAACTATGTTTGAAATTTTATATATTATCACAAATCCAAAACAAATTAGATTTTGCAAGCAAAATTGAGGGTTAGAGCTAGGCAGGCTCTTTACTTGGTTAGAGACAGATTGAACTAAGCAGAGATCTGATTTTTGAGGAAGACAACTTTTAAAAGAGCTAGAAATTCTATTGAGTAAGAAATTCAAATTTCCCCCATAGACCTAGAAGAGGATCTTGCTCCTGAGATTCAGAGGGAGTATCCTGCGGAAGATAGAAATGAAGAACCAATCACATCATTGGAAAATCCTAAGAAGAGACCACTCTAGGCTACTAAGACAATGGAAGAAGCAAACACTTATGGACTGTAATGTCCCCGTTATTAAATAAATAAAAAAAACTTGTATTTGGGTCTTGGTCGATTTAGCTTATCCCGGACCCATTTTTATGTTAATGTAGGGGTTAGTGTTGCCGTGTCGGCTTTATTTG
>MU224561.1:223342-233528 GCA_018584345.1 Thuja plicata
AAGTACCCGAAGGGCCACGACCGAAACGTCGTGACGTAACTATCTAACCTCTCGGTCACTAACGACCGAGACTAACATAATACTTTATTAATATAATAACCGGTACATTCAAATATCCCGACAACACCAGTCACAGGCAAAACAATACGAAGGAAAAGAATTGGTTATACTTCAGCAACCAATTAATGATTACCTTCAGAAGAATCAGTCTTCTAGAAAACTAATTTGACCCTTATACTTCCTTAAGTTCATTGTTCATGGCATGCACACAGCATGGAGTCCACCAAATATGTTTGTAGGCTACCTCAATAAGCTTATCTACAACTTTGCACACATGTATTGCATCTATCACTACTTGGACAACATTTTGTGGCCCAATCTTCTCAATAGCCTCCTTGAGGACTTCAAACTAAAAATTGGCATTTTTGCGATGTGTTGAACAATCAACTGCCCTAAGAAAGTATGAGACCTCTGAACATGTAACCATGATGTTGATGAGTGGACGATAACTAATGTGTATCCACCCATCCATAACTATGCTGCATCCATTCTTTATCCAACATTTCTTCATCTGCTCCATCAAAACATTGATCTTGGCATAGTTGTTATCCAAGATCGTGGTCCTCAAGTTGTGCTCACCTTGTGGCACATATGATGCTCCCCCCTTTGCCATCATCGACATCATCTCCTTATAATAAGGAGATTAAGCTACATGCAATGGGATGTCATTGGCAAAGAAGAACCTGGCAATTGAATCATCAATCTGATCCTTAAGTTGCACATTGAATAAATCAGCTATGGGGTTACTCTCATGAACTGTAATTGGTATTTATAAATATATTTTTAATACCCATAACAATATATGTCTAATACAAATATAAATTGTTCATATATTGCTGGAATAAATTCCTTGGTTAAATTCTCTATTCAAATAAAAACATTAGTCAATAATACAAATCAATGTTATAAATAATAATTATATTAATAAATATGATAATATAATATTTCAAACAAATATATATAATATATAAATAATCATCACTCCAAAATGCAAATTATAAGAAGAAGATCAAACCCTCTCATTTGATCACCAGGATATATATTATTGAAAGGAGAAAAGAATAAAAAAACAGAACATAATAAACAACAATAAAAAAAGGACTTACGGCAGTAACAACCCAGATCGCAGGTATGTGTCTTGTAATATAAAAACAGCATTTTTCTGAGTTATATATATATATATATATATTGGAATTCTTGTCAATTGAAGTATATTCATATATATATATATATGTGTGTGTGTGTGTGTGTGTGTGGTATATATATACACACACATATATATGTAAATATATAATGTTGAAATGGTTAATCTGTAAATCAGAATGACAGCTGACTCTGATTTTTAAATAGGAAATGGATAATTCTGGTGCTTATACTGTGATTTTTATAATTAATTTTTATTCAGCATTCTGGGATAAAATTCCTATTTTACTTATTCATTTATATGTATTACCACTAACTAGTTATGATGATATAGAGATCATATGGAGTGAATTTTATATTCATCGAGGATTTGATCCTATATCTGGAGGGGACTAAATGGAAATTGTTATAGTTTCCTTAGTCTCAAGATTGTTATAATCTCATGTAGGCAGTATATATACTGATATCACTCATGCATATGTGTAGGCTTGGATAACACCTATTGTTTCCAAGAGAATCTTAGGAGCAGTGCTCTATGGGAAGACGTGCCGATAGTTCAGGTTGCTTAGAATGGATCCTATATCCTTCAAGTGGAGAACCTAGAATCCTGTGAAGCCCGACCTATAGGCAACTCTTAGGATCAAATCCCCCTTGCTAACTTAGAATATAGAGATAATGGGTTGAATTTTATATATTATCATCTACTAATGATGGTTTTGCAGGGAATTTATGTAAGGAGACAAGAAGGGACATTACAGTTACTTCATGGCTAGTGGACCAGCTTCTATAGATTGCCCCTCCGAGCTTTTGAAACAAACTGCTCGGTGTCCTTATGATCCAAAGTCTTCTCTCAAACAATTTGTAACAAGAAAAAAAATCTCAAACAAATTAAATAAATAAATAATGCACAATCTCAACCATCTCCTAAACACAAATGCACAAGCAGATAAATATGCCGAGTAGACCAAGAGTAGGGAGTGAGAATGCTCCTCTAGGATACTCCAAGTCACAATGACTCTTCTCCAAGAGCAATCTCCTCTACGTCCATAATGAACTCATGTCCATCCATAGGTGTAGGCTCCTTAGTCTTCATGCTGAAACCTCCAAAGAGAAACTGTCTTAACAAACGTTCTCTAAACCCAAGAGAACTGTAGCCTCACCCAAGCCTCTTAGTTTTCAAGAGCACCTCCATGGTGAATCCACCAATGTACTCGATACCAAGAGCACTAACCAGACCAATTGTCAAAACTCCCACTGCACGTCTGCTTACCTGGGAACACAACATGACATCTTGATCTCCTCAAATTAAAACCTCATGCTCCAAAGAGAAAAACTTGTCAAGAGAACTTGTATCATGCCAATGCTCTAATCTAGAATCAAGAACCCGCCATGGCACAATAACAAACATCTTCAATCACATGATGGTAACCATCCCATGACAGCAAAATAAAATTCCCACGGCAGCATGACACCAAACTATTCATGGTATCAAAAACAAAATCCAAAGAATGATACCAAACATCACACTGAACAGCTATACCTGAAGCTGCAATTTCGCCATAATCTACAATGGCCAAAACCAGGATTTGCACACCTTTTCCCCTTTTCATCCACTCATGTGTGCGGACATTACAAGGCACCACTAATGACTATGGTCCTTTGCTGTCCCCTGCGATCATCTTAGTTTTACACCCATGTTCTTTTCCTTTCTTGCAATAGAGACTTGCCTTTTCCCTCTTTGTCTACATGCTAGTAAGATCAGAATATGACATCTCAGTCAAGCTCTGCTTTCTGTCTCAACTGGTGTCTAAATGGAGCGGAATACTTGTAAACAATACCCAGTTCGGTCCCCACACAAAAGAAAAAATTGTTCACCTAGGCCAAATTTTTTTTGGCTCCATCTCTTCCTCAGTAACCATGCCTCATAGGTATGACAGAAAACGGCCAAAATTCAAGGCCCCTCTTAATAGCTTGCTACACTTCACGCCCAGCCCAACATGCCCTGCTCTGCTCTGGTCCTTTTCTTCATTCTCATCCTCTAGTGTTTTTGCACATGGGACAAAATTCCCCAAAATACCCCTTGGAAAGCCCATATCGTCTACCTACTCACCATGACTCTGCAAGTGTTTCCGTGTACACATTTTCCTCGTGGGAAGCCTCAACAGATGACATCTCTTCAAACAAAGACAAAGAAATGACCATCACAATCACATACAGAATCACCTACATCTAAATGACCTACATCTGGCTGCATTCGACAGAGCCTGCACACTCATCAAACCATATTCACTACGCAGTAATCCTAATTTTTTTTCAGATTCCTCTGCCACCATTTAGCGTGGTCCTCTGTTGTCGTGTTTTCTCAAGTTATGATGTCCGAATCCTGCGGTCACCATAGTTTCCTCTGGATTTTATTTGCGAGGAGATTGAATAACATGCTTCTTTGCCTCGTGGAATTCAAATGAGTCAAATCGTTTTTTTTTGTTAAACAGTTCTTAAAAATTATGTGATGATAGTCTGCAAGACACTGCTTCTGATCTAGAGACTCTTGGAGGTCCAACTTGCTGGGTATACCCTTGCTCAGAATTTTCTTTCTGATCATAACCGTCATCATTTCCTTGCCGTCTGTAAACTTGTTGGGATGACCCTTAATCTTTATATCCTTGAGCATAGCTTTGCTGAGATTGCTAGTAAGGTATTGGCTACAAGCATTCACCCAAGTGAAAAATATTTTAACTATTGAACTGTGTAGCTATCCATGGTGTATCCAATATTTTTTTAACATGACAAGTATAATCAAACATACCATGTTCACAGGTCAGCCTTCCCTGGGTATCGAGGGATTGGAATAACATTTCTTATATTTTCAAACCAATTGCAAACAAAACCATACGTTCAAACCCTGGGCTAAAACCACAATGTTTAACAGTTCTTGATTTTAAACTGCCAGCACTTCACTGTAACTCCAAATGGCTGAGTGAATTGGTTTAGCTTCATACCTTCTACCACTCCCTTCCTCCTGCCCTGCCCTCCCCGGATCTTATATGCTCTGATACTAATTGTAAAATAAACAGACAAATTGGAAACCGCAAATAGAGATAAAAAGAGACAAGATTTATTGTGGTTCGCCAATTTGGCTACATCCACCGGAGAGCAGAGCAGGAATCTTATTATTATTGCAGCTTAGTTACATAGGGCTTTGTCCTCACATATATACAATAGTCTTCAACGGAAGATGAAGAGATAAAGACAAGAAGATGAAATGAAGCATCGGGCTTCATATCCAACGGTAGAGTGGAGACTATTTGTCCTCCACTTCAAAACAGAAGATCTAATAGATAAAGGATAGAAGCAGTGATAAGGGAATGGATAGGTGCAGATATGCTTATTGCTTTTCGGTTCTATTGATCTCTATAAATTTCTTCATTATAAAGCTAAAAATTGCTGTTTCTGTTTGGATTTAGTTGCAGTATAGGAAACTCATGAGAAGTTTGGTTGCACTATGGACTAGAAAAACAATAATTGCTATAAGCAATGCTCCTTTTCTTTAAAAATGATTACTTCCAAAGAATATTTCAAAAGCTCCCAACCAATTTGTAACTTACCCATCATTTCCACAATATTGGGTGCGAATGATCTGAAAAAATTGTTTATTATAAGAGTGAATTGTTATTTGTTCAATAAATATAATTACTTTGAATTTCCATGAATCAGGGATTTAAGTTATAACAAATTAGCCGGAGGCATTCCAGATTCTGTCAAATTAATGTCATTGGAATTTTTGTGAGTAGTACTCTGTTTATCTTTTAAATTAGAATGGTTGACAACCTGTCTTTTATTTGACACTATATGAGGAGCTAATTTTATCAAAATTATATAGAGCAGAAATCTAAACAAGGTATAAGATGCTTGCATTTCAGGTTCCTTGGGAACAATAATTTGTCAGGGACTCTTCCTACCTGGCTGACTTCATCCGAGGCAACAATGTGAGATGTTCTATATTCAATTTTACTTGAGTTCATTTTCTATCATAAGCTTAGTGTGTGCAAATTTGTATCTATATGAGTACATTAACAATTTTCATGCTTAGTGAAATTTTTCTGAAATAAGTTAAGAGAATAATCGAAGTTTGAAAAATTAATCACAAGCTATATGACACCAGACCAATGGTGCTCTCACATAAGATAGCAAAATGTAGAGCATGCTTTCATGAAATAATACAATAGAGATTATGTGTTACAGTCGCAATGCAGGCACGTACAAGATAAATCAATTTATTAGAAATCATGTCAGCAATATTTTTGTTTAGATATTTTAGTAGAATAACTTTTTATGCTCCGTCATGGTCCTGCAGAGACTTATCATATAATAACTTTTCTGGGATTATGCCACCAAAATTGACTTCAACAAAAGTGTAAGTATGAACATGTTGCCTGAGTTCTTGGTTATTCTATTTCTTGCATTCAAATCATAAAATTTAATTCAGACTTAAATCCTTATGTCCTATTAGAGTTTTCTTGGTATCACGGAGCTCGTTCTAAACTCTATTTTAATTTCTCTCACATGTCTATGTTAATATATCTTCCTTAATTTTTGAACACCAATTCAGGTTTCTTTACTTTTTAAATCAAAACAGCAACTTTCCTTTCCAACCAACCATTTAATTTAGTTTCTTGTGAATGTGCAGGAATCTGATTTGGAACTCTTTAAGCACTACAAATCACAGGTAATTTTCTAGTTCATCCATTAATTACATCGTTTATAGTGCACTTGGTTGTTAATTTTAAATCACAAAAGAAGGATAATATTGATGCATAACTAAAGTTCAGTTTTGCATATTATTGGCAAAATTTATTTGTATGTGCATAGGAAGATTTTCAAATAAAAAATTCTAACCGAACTTTGTTAACTGCATTAGCGATCCGACAGGCTGTCTCCAAAGAACCCTCCCATGTGGTGAAAAATCAAAACGTGAGACTTTTTAATCACTTTACCTTTTTCAGTCTCAATAGTTTTCAGAATTATTTTCATTTTTTGCTATATGTTCTTAAGAGGAAATATTTAGTGTAGAAGATATCTTTATTTAAATGTACTTGCATGAAACAATTTTTACCGTTAGTATTTTAAATTTATTCATGTGATAATAAATGAAGTTAGAAATGACTAGGAACCACTCACTGAATCCCAAAAATGAAAAATCAAATCATGTAATCTAGAATTCATTACAAGAGAATCTTATCGTTTGTGAAAAATCAAATTAGAGCTAACTTTTCCTAAGATGCTACTCCCAAGTTTTATGATAAGGATAATTTATTAATTTTTAATAGAACCTTGTACCTGCTAGTGGGACATCAATTTTTTTCTACGTTATTGGGTATGCCCAGGTATGTACCTGGGGGTACCCAAGTGTACCTGAGCATACCCAAAGGTATTGAGCGCCAAAAAGTAAGAAAAAGGACATTTTTTGACTTCTTTGTTGCATCCAAAAACCTTAAAATGCCCCTAAAAGTATCATTTCGCCCAATACAAAGATTGTTTTGCTCTCTTTACTCTCTCTTTTCTCATTTTCTCTCAAAAACAATTTCGGGGGCGTAGCCTCCAAACTCCCACTTTCAGCCTGTAAGGAAACAAAAAGTTTCCCTGCACCCCTTCTATCATTGGGTTTTTCTCATACCTAAGCTTATCATTGTTGTTCCTCAAATCCATTAGGTCTTCACTCCCAAAACCCAACTAGTTAGTGAGATCTCTTGTCATATAAGAAATTTGATTACAATGGGGTCTGGGAGTGGAGACCAAAATCAAGAATTTAATTTAAATTGTCACTATTAAATGCCAATTGATAAAGATAAATATTAAATATTTAATTATCAATTAGCATTTAATATTTAGCTTTATCACTACCATTTTGGCATTTGGCATTGATCAATGATAAAGTATCATACTAGAAAATGTATTTAGTTTTACAATTTTGTATATTTCTTTAAAGTTTGTGTGTATATATATACACATGTACCCAAACCCACGTACCCAAGGGAAAAGAAAAATGTTTGTACCCACGTACTCCATTCTCGTACCTGTACCCATACCAAAAACTTAAAATTCTTTTGAGATGGAAAGATACATAGTTTTAGATGCTTGATTAAAGGGTCATGCAGCTAACTATAATGTCCCTTTCTTAGGTGTAGTCATTTTGGTGATTCTAGAGTTCCTATAGGCTAATTGGTAAGGAAAAAGCGGACTCCAAAGTTCTTGGAGAGCGTAGGTTCAGTGTTTCAGGGTTTCTATTTATGGCAACAAGCAGTGGTCAATATGGTGTGTCATGACACTTCCAAAAGTGTTTTTTGACATTTTGGGTGTTTTCCAAACTTCTTAGAGATGTTGTCTAGTTTTAGCAAGTCACTGGGTTGTTTCTAATCACCATCCTACGTCTTCAGTATCATCTCAGTATGATTAAAGTTTGATTTGCTTGCTGTTTTAACAATATCCACAATTTAAGTAAAATAAATGAAATCCTCATAAGGTTTCTAATGTTATATTTTACAAGTGGTTGCTTAAGTGAATTATTTGAATTAAGGTGATAAAATATTGCATAAAGTGGATACCTAGGAGAGACAAGTGGGACCTTTCCATATGAAATTAATTTTAATATTCAAAAAGGTCATTTGAATTATTATAATTTTAAATTTGATTATTTTCCCTCCAAATGCTATATAAGGTGTGGGGGCTCATTTTTGGCATATACTTATGAATGCTAATGTTATGCTATTGGAATGAACTTGGAGTTTTTCTAAATCTTCTGAGGATGAAAACCCTCTCAAGATTTCTAGTTTTGGGAATGAAAACTCCCCTAGGTTAATTGGTGTGATTTCATTCAAGAATCATCATTGCAAAAAATTGAAATTCAGTTTTGGGTGTTGCAGAAGTGGAGTCTTTTGATGTGTTTTGAGTAGCAGATTTTTGGTTTGATGTTATCCCGTTATAGTTTGCATATAAAGGGGAAAAAATTTGCATTGGAACAACATGTTGTGAGAACTTTCTTGCAGTTACACCTTGTAACATTTGAAAGAAAGAACATGCACTCATAAATGGGTCGTAGAAATCCGTTTTCAAGTGATTTTTAATGCACCCATGACTGCATGTGAATTTGGGAAAATCACTTGCAAATGGGAAGATCATTTGATTGCACGTATTGAATATGCAATAATGTTCCTAAAACCCGAGATTATGAATATGATACATAATGCGGATCCTAGAAGACATAACACAGTTGCAAAAATATGGGAAGAACATATGTGCCATGGGAAGATCTTTCTTCAACTTGCAACATGCACTTGCATCATTGAGGGGAAGAACAAACTTGATGCATCTTATAAGTAAGGTCCTTTTATATTTTTGTGTTCAATTTGGAAGAAAATTCTTCCATCTCCTAGGGTAGTTCTAGCTCTTTAGGGGAAGTTCTCTCTACATATCAGAGGTGAGACATCGAAGATGTGAAAACCTCTTTCTTTTGGCATGAATAAATCCATCTGCATCTTGAAGCCATTTCCCTCGTGATCATGTGATTACATGAAGTCCCTTAAGATCTGTCACTATATGGAACAACTATGAACACACTGGAACAGCTATGAAATCATGACAATAATATGACGTTCAGCTGTATCCTTTTCTGAGTTTTCACCTATAAGGGCAGCAGCTGAGAAAGATGGATGTCATCTTTAATTACTCAAAATCTGCAATGAATCTTTCTAAACAACTAGTTTAGCCTTGAATGTCTCCCTGCAAAAGTTCTTAGAAAATTGTCGATATGACCACTGGCTGTTTATCATCTTCTGATTCAAAAGTGTTGTCGTAACATTTATGATTTCTGTTCCAACATCCCCACTGTCTTCAAACATTGTAGAACACTTTACAACTCTGTCATCAGTCCTTTCATAGCAGCAATATCTCTGATCTCTCAAGAATGTTCTATGAAGAGGAAGCATCGAGCAAACAAGCAGAATTCTCAGCCATAACGTTACAGCAGCAATACCAATCACAATGTACACATTGTCTATGCAATAATATGACATGGTTTGTAACCAATTAATGTTTGAATATTCATCCTTTGTATTGTCCCCATGCTGATACTAGCCATACGGTTAGCAAAGATGAGTGCACACTCTATCGAACGGTCACAAGATATGGCGTACGGTCTTCTATGTCGTATGGTGGCAAGGATATTGCCGTACGGTCTAGTCTCTACCGTACGAGCACTTACAATCACCGTGATTTTCTCTATGTTGGTGCATACTGAATAAGCCGTACGACTTCAATCTCTCACACTTCGTGTGGATCTTTTGGCAGTTACGGATTACAGACAACACAAGTATTATGATGCGAAGGGCAAACACAAATGCAAGATTGATACAATTTGACACTAGAGTGAACTTCGTATGCAAATAGAAACCTAGGTTAAATATTGATAGCACTTCAGATTTTCTAGATCCAAAACAGGAGAACAAGCAGAGTAGGGTAAGGGTTGAATCCCACCGAAACTACAAACACCCTATGCTCCACGGAGTTTCCGGGATGGGGACGTTTTAGGGGATGGGGACGTGTTTCTGGTACGGGTACGGGTCAAGGCCAAAATTTAGGGGACGGGACCTTAGGGGACGACAATTATATAGGGGAATTTTTATATATAGAGAGAATTCAAATATGCATATCATAACATTGATAAATCATTCATAATAGACATTTAGAGGCTCAATACATAGCAAATTAACAAAATTAAAATACTAAGTACTTTCATTGTAAAAATATGGCGTACATATAGCAAAAAAGCCCAAAGGCTCCAAGTATCATGCATGCAATCACAATTACATAAAGAGAAGTCCAACTAAAATACTAAAAGTAAATAGTAAACAATAACATAGAAGTTCAACTCCATAATCGGATGTCCATAATAATCAAAATCAATAATGTATCTGCAAATAGTATATGC
>MU224561.1:247887-262984 GCA_018584345.1 Thuja plicata
AAGAGGTGATACTTGAGTATGTGCAATCAAAAGAACAATTGGCTAATATCTTCACCAAGCCACTGCCCAAGGATACATTTGAGTACTTAAGAAAGAGACTAGGGGTCAAACCCTTGTCTACCAGTCAATAAAATGACTAAAGGCTACATCAGCCTACATATTATCAAAATATCAATCATGTTGATGCAAGCAAAGAGATGAACTTCAAAAGATACATCTATATACAGACAAGTATATATCAAAACTGAGCACCAGAGCATATTGTTGTATTACTGATGGATAAGGGAAATTCAAGGAATATATAGGAGAAAAATGATTGTTTGACATGAATGTCAGATATTTGTAAAATACTTGTTTGGCATTGTTGTCAAAGGGAGAGAGATTATCCATATTATCACATCCTTCAAGAAAAAGAGAGATAGATTATCCATTATTAGATTACTCCAACAGGGAGAGATTATATGCTAAGGGAGAGAAAATTGTATGAAAGATTATACAAAGGGAGAGTTGCTAACAAAAGAAAAAGACATCAAAAGAGAAAGAACAGTTAAAGGAAAGAAATTGACACAAGGAAAGGTCACAACACATTAGAAGAAAGAGAACTGCAAGAATCAAATCTAAGCTAAAACAAAGCTTACCGAAGTTTAGACATTTATCTGTTGACAAAAGGGAAAGATAGGTAGTTTGATGAATCTCAACGATTGTATTTCATATTGTATTAGAAATAGTATAGTGTGATAATATAGTATGTTGCCATCAATGCCAAAGGGAGAGATTGATGACATGTAACTGATTGAATGTTTGATAATGTTAAGTTGAAGATAATGCAAGGTATTAAATCAGTTAATGGTTTGTATTGTCATTGATGTCAACTTGATATCATCTGTACGGTCATGTACATAATGCCAAAGACTTAAGAGAATCAATGGAACAAAGGTTATGCTTTCAGCAATGCATAAAGTCAAGTATTCACTAAGTGACAGACAACACCAACGGAGTGCACACCATCGGAAAAGGCAAAGAAGAAAAGTCACAGTGATACCCGACGAGCAGAAGACAGTGTTGCCCGACGAAGCAAAGTCATAGTGATACCCGACGAGTAGAAGACAGTGTTGCCCGATGAAGCAAAACCACAGGATGTCCGATGAGTAAAAATCCAATGATACCCGACGGACGGAGATCCCGAAGCTAACTGGAGTCACACTGACGGAACTGTCAGGTGTCACTGACGACTAACTGCAGAGTTGACCGACAGAACAGAGAGTTCAGAAAACGACAAAATATCTAGCTGGCAAGAGCTAAAGATAGACTTAACTGGTTGTTTTCTTTGTTTTATTCGACTAGAGTTAAGTGATTGATTTAAAGAAGATTTGTACAGTTGGCATGAAGATAACTATGAGAAAAATCAGGAGTTATGCTTTAAATCTAATTGGCTGGATTGTTTGTCACGCCAAGAATCAAGAATCAAGAAACAATGAATATCATGTCTATATAAGAGACAGGCTTAATTCATTTTCGATAACACATTCATGAAAAGGGATTAAGGGGAGTGAATAAAAAGAGGATGTTGAAGAGAAACTGATGAAGAACAACTTCATGCAGTACTGATCAATCAAGCTGAAGGAGAGCTAAGGAATTCTGTAGACACCGACAAACAGTGAGCACAACATCACAGAGCAGAAAGTGTGGAGCACAAAAGAATTGAATTGATACATTGATCAGAGAGGTAATGTACTTAAATAGATTTGAAAATCTGCAATTCAAGTTGCATTAGAAACATGTCATATTGTTTCAGTTTAACCATTGAAGCATCAAGTCTCTTAATAGAGCAGGACTTAACAGTCTTCTATATATTGAGGTACATCCCAAGGAGTGCCAAAAAGGTTGATTCATGAAAGTAGCATTGGATATGCCCGATGCCTATTGACAGTCTAAGAGAGAGGCTGATTCAAGGATGGCGGCATTAGATGCCTGATAGTAAGTGACAACCTATATGTGTAAAATCCTCTAACAAGGTCACACCTAACAGTGTGTTTGTAACCTTTAACAGGGTTGGCTCCTAACAGGACTCACTTCAGAAGAGTGAAAATCTGGGGTACCGGTCCCAGTGGTTTTTTCCCTTAACAGGGTTTCCACGTTAAAAATTCATGTGTTATGTGTGTATGATTCATTTCTTTATTGTTTTGTATCTGACATAGTTAACACTCGGTTGATCAGGATACCCTGCTTATTTAATGAGTTTTGGTAAATAGTTATACTGCTTATCGGTAATCAAGGAGAATAAGGACAGACAAGGAAAACCGACAGACAGTTAATCATTATAAGTATTTGATGGCATGCATCTTGTAGGGACTTAATAATCTGAGGTTTATTTGGTTGGTGGTTAATGTTTGAAGGATAAATTTTTGAGGCCACTGATTCAACCCCCCTTCTCAGTTATTACTAACACGTACAAGAAATTCTTTGATCGTGCGTGTCCTCAGCCTCTTCTCTCGGATGTCGACGTTCTCGGCTGGCTCTAATACTAACTTCCGTCCTTCGTCGAGTGGTGGCAGATTGTAATGAGCCTACCTGGCTCTTTCGCTGAAAATCCCACTCAAATGACCAAACTATGCTCTGGAAAATGGATTCTCTTTTTTTGGAGTTTTGAAAATATAGATATATATTTTTTTGTGTTTTTTCAAAATAACTCTCGCAAAGCTAAAATAACAATCAATATTAAAGTTTGAACTACAACAATATTAATTATGCCCCAAATCAGATATATATCTTATTGCAACTTAAAGCAATAAATTAAAATTGTCAACACTGGATATTACACTCACGTGTAATAGTGATGTCCGTAGCCAATGTGATAGTGAAGCACGACCATCATGGAAGCTAACTCCTAGCTGATAATTGCAGGGCTACCCGTACATAAATATTACTCCCAAGCGATTGTGAAACGACTTGCACAACCCGTGATACCACCCATGGTTCAATGCACAACACGGCTGGTGCTAGATGTGGCCCATGCCATTCTCGACCTGCATTCTCTTCACCGTTTTGTATGCAAACCGAGTACAAACTGATTTTTTATCCTAGACAATTGCCAATGGTAAAACAACAATGAATCCAATTACTGAATCGGATCCTTCACAATTCGCAGGCAACAAGTCAACCAGCTCAAGGTGATTATTCACTGTGAGAATTCACAATTCTTCAGCATGAATTCGAAACCCTACTATCACCATGTCTCCAAAGCTCATTTCCAAAATGTCAAAGATGTCAATAGATGCCCTTGAAGAATTTTGAAAAACACTATAAAGGAGCAACATGTTCTCCAAGAAGTCTCGATTTCCCCCAACTTCAACATGAAGCTTCACATAACTTAAAGTACTTTACCTCTTAAACACGGCTTAAAGAATAAAATTCAAATATATCTTGTTTTCCATTATTTGAATAAACCAACTTTAAGTCTTTAAAGTATATAACCATTAAATATATAATGATATAATAAATATAAGCTCATGAGGTCAATTAATTAAGATAACTTAATTAATTGACTCAACTCCCACCAAACCAATTACCATCTGCACAATCAAACCAACTGCTCTATCCAGATGAAACAACTGCATGAACACCCTGCCACACATAGAAACTGACAGGAGATGGATTACTATAAACAGTAAGTTCACACCAGGAGACCCCCAAAACAAGACATTAGCCCACGAAGGTCACAATAATGGGCTAATAAACATGTCCTCTAGACACCTGTTGAAACGGGGACATCACACAGATCTGTTGAGACCCTGGCCAAGGGAAAACCCTAGTGGGGATGATACCCACAAATGACGCAATAAGAGTATAGTGTCCATGTTAGGAGACCTAGCCTTGTTAAGAGCTGAATATTACATTTAGTACATATCCCTATCAAAGGATAGAAACCCTGTTAGGGGTATACAATGAGCTCACTGCTCTTACAATGCAAAACTGTCATCATAATGATTTATCAAAACATGAGCTGTACAAGCATCTGTTATGCTCAAGCAGTCCCAGTTATAGCTCACAACATCCTCTGTCTAATTCTGACATCACAATTCATCTGTCTGTTCCACACACCACTTCGCATCTCAAAACATCTACTCATATATACTCTATCTCAAAGACTCTTCCAGTTGGCTCACAAGTACATCACAAAACGTGTCCAACACTTAATCAAATAGCAAATACATAGTCGACGATCATACATAAACAAAAGTAGGGTAGGACCCAAACCAAATCCAAAGTAGCACTTCTAGATTCCACATTATACTCCCTTAAACATCGCGACCACTCATCTGCCCTGTTACACTGCTGCACTGTCTTCGCGTAACTTCAACAAGCTGTAACTCTTTCTAGTCAACTCCAAAATACAAGCGACCTTAACTGAAGGTCTACTACATCCCATAGTACACTCCTCTAAGCTTGCATGACTTAGTTCGTTACATACTATGCTCGCTAGGCAAAACTGTACAACTGTACACTGTCAACCGCTTCTTGGACCTAGACATTTTTCCAAATAGAATCTCCAAAATTGGATTGCACTCCAAGCGACCATGCCAATAAGTAGTGTTGCCATAAATGACATCCTCTAAGGTATACTCATCAGGCCACTTGCCAACACAATCATCAATGAAAATAACATAGTATAAGAATCCACCTAAAGAAGTTACAGTCATGGGCCCACATAAGTCTGAATGAATAAGTTCTAACACATGTTTGGATCTACTTTCACTGCTATGGAAAGTGCTTTTAGTGTTCTTTCCCAAGGCACATCCTTTGCAAGTTCCTTCATGTTCTTTTTTAAGTTTGGGTAAACCTGTCACCATCGTTTCCATTGAAGTTAAAGCACGAAAGTGGAGGTGCCCTAATCTTCTATGCAAAATCTCACATGTGTTTGAGGATTCATGAATTAAGGCTTGAGAAGGAGTAGTGCAAAGTTTGTATAGACATCCATAGTGAACTCCTATAGTTTGGGCTTTCTCGATATTTGACTTCTTGGGTCATGCTAGGACTTTACCATCCATGAAAGTAATTCGATAACCTTTGTCTTCCATGGCTGATATGGAGACCAAATTTTGCTTAATCCTGGGAACAAATAATACACTTGTTGAAGGGAGATACCTGAGTTTAGGTGTACAGTGCATGTTCCAATTTCTCTTACATAATAATTAGAGTTATTGCCAATGGTAACTTCCTCATCTGAAGTTTCCTCCAAGCTATCTAGATGTTCTCTGAATCCCATGATATGCCGTGATGCCCCACTATCAATTATCCAAGTGTCATAATTGGTGGTCACTTGACTTGACAAGGCTGAATAAAATGTGAATCTATCTGAATTCTTACTAGCTTCAGCAATAGAGGCATGAGGCTTAGTCCTATCAGGGCATTTCATTGCTTAGTGACCATATTTGTCACATCTATAACATTGCACTTTAGACATGTCCCTCCTTCTCTTGGATGTGAATTTTCCATTTGAATCTTTGTCTTTCTTCCTTTTGAAGTTTCCTTTCTTACCCTTGTGTGAATGAGAGGCTAGAACTTGTATGTCTTCATTTGTGTAGTTTTGTCCAATCCCTCTTGTAACTAGCCTTGATTCTACTTGAATGCAATTAGTTTTTAGACAATCAAACTTAGGAAGTTTAGATCGAGCACTTATCCCTTGAATGAATGCTTCCCAAGATGTTAAGTGTCCATTTAGAGCCAACAAGGTTAATTCTTTATTGTCAACTGTGACCAATGGTGGATAGTTGATCTCTTAGTTCTGATATCGTCATGAAGTCTGATGTGAGGGATTCTCCTTTGATCATTTTCACATGATGGAGTTGTTGTTTTAGTGCAAGAGCCCTGCTTGTGTTGTTTATTTCATACATACTCTCTAATGATTTGAACATGTGATAGGCTGAGTCTAATTTAGAGATAATTAGTACAATGTGATCTTTCACAGCATCTACCAGCATCTTCATGGCTTTATTGTTATTTTTCGTCCATTGAAGTTTCTCACTTTCTTCGTCCGGTTCAGGTATGATTCCCTTTACAAATGAGTCTAATTTGTTTTCTCTTAAGGCAAGTGTAATTCTAAACTTCCAAGATACAAAGTTGGAGGCTCCTTCCAATCGGTCCTCAAATCTAATACCATTCACCATTTTTCTTGGATAGAAATAATTCTAGAAAATTCAATGGTAGTTAGATGATAATCTCTTCCTATAAATCTGATTAGATCTCTCTTATGCTAGCTCTGATACCATGTAAATTGATCAGATTTATGTATATATTAAATTTTAATTTTATATTACCAGAATATGGTGTACGAATGTTCTCAATATTCTCGAACTAATGCTCAGTTTGAGTATCTGAAATCAGATTATTGTAAGATATATATCATATCGCTGATTATCGCTGAATGATCACCTTCGTATATCTTCTCGATATGCTTCATCCTCGAATGGAAGGTGGCAACAATTATAAGTATGTAGTCGGACTCTCATAGAGACACAACTCTATGTGAAACCGACACGGTTTCACATAGGGTCGTGTCTCTATGTGAGACCGTTATCATTGATAACAAGCGTTGACGCTAGCTAATGAGTACGATCATTATCGGTAATCATATTCAATGATAATAGAGACAATAGGATTATCAATCGATATTGCCATGAATAATTATATTTATCTTTATCAATAATTTATAATACACAGCAAGGATATATATCTAATAATATTATATTATGATTATAATATAATCATAATCATAATATAATATTATTACTGATAATCAGATCTGCAGAATGTAAAGGATAGAGATCAAATGTTCAAAGCTGATAGGCCACTTATACATTTGATTATGTCGGTTAGAGTAATCTGACCGAAGCTACATATTTTAACACAACCTGTGAGGATCACTCTGAGGCTGCTGTGCTTCCTTGTGAAATGACTTGTTATCCTTGTCTTTTTTTGTAAGAACCCCTTGTGGTTCTAACTCTGAAGAACACTGGAATGTTACAATTTTAGATGTTTGACATTTGATCAAGCACTTTGCAGGCAAGCTCTGATACCACTGTAAAAACCCCTGCTAGTTCTAACTTCTGGAAACTCAATTTTGCCCTTTTGACATTACGTCAAACAGTTGGCAGGCAATGTTCAAGTTCTGATTTTCTGAATGTGAGTATGTTGGTTTTGTTTTTATTTTAGTGATTTTGCAATTACAAATATAAACAATGCACGAAATACAAATACCAATTGTAATCATACACCAAACTACATTTATTTGCCAATCTCCAAATGCAAATAATTACAATGATAACATGTAAATTTGAATTAATCAGATGCAATGAAAGAAACTGTGATGTCCCCTTTTCAAATAAGAATTTAATAAATAATAATATTAATATAATAATACAAATAAAAGTTGATATATGATTAAATAAGTTTTAATTAAAGATTTAAACTTATTAAATAAGGAATCAAACAATCACCAAATACATGGTACAATGGAAGGATCTTCCGAATGAAGATGCTACTTGGGAAAAGGAAGAAAACCTTAAATTGCTTGAGGACAAGCAAATTCAAGATGGGGGAACTGTGATGTCCCTCGATGGATATATGTATTCTAAATCCTTTACCATTAAGTGTAGCTTTTCAAATTATAATATCGATTACGTTTAAGTAATTAATGGAGTAATAGATCATATGCTATTGTCAAAATTAATAACGATCAAATATCATTATATTAAAATAAGTTATTATAATAATAATATGAATATAATATTTATGGTATATATTATATTATATTATAAATAATATTAATGACATTGCAAATAAAAACTAAAACAACTATAGTAATATATACATATATTATAATATATATATGTTAATAAAAAAAGGGGGACGGTTTATAAGCTAATCACCATGCGATGTATCTAAGGTCGCCACCTTAGAGGGGCAACTAGTGTCGCAGCCTTATGGTTGCGACCAGTCGCGCCTCCTAAGGGGGCGACCGATGTGGAGGGGACGTGACTCCCCCTCCCACATCATATATATATGAGTGGGGCTAAAAAAAATGAAGGGGAGGCAGCAAAACAAATAAACCGCAACAAGCAGTCGGTAGTCAACTGGGATCGACTCGTGGGTATGAAATGGTTTTTAATTGTTTATTATAATATTAATATATATATAAATAAATAAATATAGACTCATTTGAATTACATGTATGTACATTCTATCATTTATATAATTATTTTTATATAAGTGTATATTATATATATATATATAATTTGGAATATATTGGTATCTATTATGTGGATTTGAGAATTAATACATTCTTGCATAATTAGGAATTTTTCATGAATAAACTTGAATCTGATTTTGTAATCAATACTAATGTAGTAGATTTATGTGTCCCAAATAATATTAGATACCATATAGAATGAATATTATATTCATTAGAGATGGGATTCCGACAATGATGATATTGGATACCATATAGAATGAATCTTATATTCATTAGAGACGGGATTCCTATATCTGGAGGGGATTAGAGAAATTGTTATGGTTTCCCTAGTGTCGAGGTATGTGCCCTAAAATGACGATTTGGATACCATATAGAATGAATCCTATATTCATTAGAAATGGATTCCTAAACAATGGCAATTTGAGGTTGGTATAGCCCTCCTGCCCAAATAAGATTAATTGGCAATTCGTGATTGTTATAGTCCCGTTGCCAATGGCAATTTGAGATTGTTATAGTCCCGTTGCCAATGGAAACTCGAGGTTGGTATAGCGCCGTTACCCAAATGAGATTAATTGGCAATTTTAGATTGTTATAGTCCCGTTGCCAATGGCAATTCGAGGTTGGTATAGCCTCGTTGCCAAATTGAGATTGTTATAATCTCGTGTAGCAGTATATATACTGATAGCCAGTCATATGCATATGCGTAGGCTTGGATAACGGTGTCTGTTTCCAAGAGAACCTAGAAGCAGTGCTCTATGGAAAGACGACCGATAACCCAATTGCTTAGTGGATCTTATATGCCTCAAGCTGAGAATCGAAATTCTGTGAAGCCTGACCTAGAGGCAGTTCCTAGGGTCAAATTCCCCTTACTAACTTAGAATAGAGTAAGTGTCTTATAAATATTGAATAATATTTGTACTAACGCCGGTTTTGCAAGACATTACATAAGGAGAATAAGAAGGGACATTACAGAAACCTGGAAATCTGATCGCAGTTAATTATGAACATTAGAATTTGGATGCAACTCAACCGAAAGCCAATATCATTGGATGCCAAAGCTGGAATTACGTAGTTAAGGCACCGAAGATCAAAATATGCTTCTCAAAACCCTAACATCACTTCCTTAAGCTTTCACGTGGCCACCAAGAGAAGTACAACACCACAACTCTTAACATGCAAGTCTTAAAGGAGCTGTGATTTGCCATTAATATCAATCCTTGTCTCTTGCTTCAAAGTTTCAAATAAAATGTTGATTCTTCCTCCCAATTCATTCACAATATGAAGCACAATTGATGGTTTTGATTTAAACCACCCGCAGACATAATTCACTGGAAAAAGATCACCAATTCATAATGCAAACTTTGTATAGAATTCACTATTCTAATAGCTCTAGATATACTGAAACCCTTGGCTCTCCACAACACAAATTCACCAAAAAAAAAATCAATGCATCAAGAATGAGGTTTGCTTTCCATCTCCAAGCCTTTATAATACCTCTATTGATCTTGAAGCTTCGCTCAAACACTTCGCATAATTTGAAATATAATATTTTATTATATTTCCCACCACTTTAATGTTGAATATGACCCTTTCTTTATGAAATAATAATAACTTATAACATAATATTAAATGGCCTCATAATAAAAATTACTAATAAAGTTATCACTTTATTAATAATCAAATAAGAATAACTCCATGAATAATCATTTTTTCTTCATTCTGTCTACACCAGGAAGTTGACCATTTTATGCACTGTCCAACTCATTGACTTACCAAAAATAAAAAGGGTCCTTCTCGATCATCAATTGACTTACTATAAATAGTGAGTATATGAAACTAAGCCCAAATGAAGTCCAATTTGAACCAAACGAAGACAAAACTGGAACATACTGAATTCTTAGGAAGACAAGAACCTTATTAACTATGCCTCTGCCTTAGAAGACCCTCTATCTACAATAATTAGCCTGAGGGTCAAATAATAGGTTAATCCCTCAAACACTGATGCTCGCAAAAAAGGGGACTTTACAGTTTTTGAACGGAAACTCTTGGATTGAAATTTACTCTTTGATGATGGAGGTTCCATATCCCTTGCTTTCTTGTAAGCTTCTTGTAATGAGGTAGGATTGAGGCCTTTGATCCACCCCTTTAACGGGTCTGCTAAACGTCCATGAACAAAACCAAAAGTCTTCTTTGTGAAATATTTGTCACAAGGACCAAAAAGCTCTGAAATTCTGCAATATAAGTTTCAACTAGTTCCCATTGCTAAGTTGGGCCCTTAAAATGCAATTCTGGATCCTTCTTATTGAATCTTTTGATCAATCATTTAGTGAACTTTACATAAGAAGTAATTTGATCGTGACCCATGATGACCATATTGTGATGCCACTATTCATTTGTTATTCCATTCAAATGAATCGTTGCATACTTAATAGCTTCCTCCTCTAGCGTGAGATTAAGCTAAAAATAAGTATCCACCTTTTATACCCACGCTCTAGCTGTGATTGTCTCAAATCTGTCATAGTAAGCAAATGTAAGCTTGCCCACTTTGTTCTACAGATCATAATGTTGTGCCCTTCGATCAGTGCAAGGAAAATGCTTGAGTCTGACATCCATATATTTCCTAAAAGTGATGGCTGCTTGAAAACTGGCTCCTCCATTCTCCCAATCTTGTCGAACTAATTCTGTAACTTTGTAATCTGAGGTCCATTCTCTGGCTATACTAGAACCCTTGGTGGGAAGGTGGGTATATGCAGTCTCAAGATCACTATTCTCATTGGCCGAATTGCATGTCCAAAATTATCATCAACGTGACCTCCTCCATTGCGTCCATTATGTCCATTATTTCTACCATTGTTTCCTCCAACTTTTGCTACCACCATTGATATTTATGCCCATCTGCCTAGCCATCATTTGCATCATTAGGTCCATCTATTGATTTGCCTCTGTTCAACCTGTCGTTGCCTCTATACTAAAGCATCCAACAAGTTGAGAAATATCAACCCATCTAGTTCTCTTCTCTCAACACATTGCATGCATTTTGTTAACCTGTATTGTTTGCATTTTGTTCACCTATATCCCTATGTTTTTCCAGAGCCCCGTGTTCTTCTGGACCTGTATTTAACAATGCTATGTTTCATGTACTATAATGGTGAGTCAATGTTTGCACAACCCAGTCAAACATATCACTGCCCACTTATTATGTACCCTCTAGGATGGAAAGATACACGACTCTAATGCCACTGTAATGAGAAATCCTCAAACTAACTAATATATGTATATTCTTTTTTTTGAGTTAGTAGTTGTTTGAAATTGATATTGATTGGACAAACGCCAAAATGTTTGTATTGCTATTGAATGGACAAAATACAAAAGTATCTATATTGCTACTCATTAAGTAAGCAATAAAATATTGCAGTAAAACTTACATATCCTTCCTATTAATTCTGAAATACGTCAAGAATAGATCATTTGAATGTTTTCTTAATTAATGTCAACAATACAATATAGTATACATACCAAAATTGCTGCTCTATTCATGATATGGACCACTTGATACAGTAATAGCAGTATTAAACCCTTGACATCACTCTCCAACTGGGTTTGTCCTAAACGACACTATACCAGGCATGTGCGACTCTCTTCTGATGAGTCCATACCTGTTCGACCCTCTTTCAGTGGGTTTGCGACTTGTACAACACCCCTGTAGATGATTGTAGACTTGTATGACACTCCTGTAGATGATTTCAGGGCTGTACAACACCTTGCCAGACTTGTAGGGTTCAATACAGACTCAATGCAGACCTTTAATGGTACGGCCAGCAAATGGAAGCTAATAGACAACAATAAAACTCCAACACCACTGCCAATAACCCTCAATCGACCTACTGAATGTCTGAAACTTCTTGTACAAAAGTGAATAACTAGATTAAACAATCAGATTTTATCTTAACACGAACTCCAAAATTGAACCTCCAGACTGTATCTTGCAATAGCGTGGAGATTGCTAGCAAAAAGGGATTTCCTCCTCCAAGCCCTTGAAGATTAACTCTCCAAACAATTTCATAAACTTTCAATTCAATTCCCCTCGAAATGAACTCTCAATAGTCTTTTATAACATCCTAAGGAGAACCCACACTTTGCCAGCCAACGAGGGATAAATAGAGATACTTCGTTTTTAATATTTAAATCTCCAAGTTTCTTTAATAAAGATGAACTTTTATTATTTTAATAACTTTCCCTTTAAACATAAGTCCCTGTATCAATAAAGTTAAATATTTTGATTTTAATTTATAACTTAACTTTATTGATAAATACATTAATAATTTCAAATGATCTTAAATTCTGTTGTCGATATTAATAATTACCATCAACAAGATACTATCCATGAATCGCTAATGATACTGACTTGGCCCAACTAACTTTCTATAAATAGTATCCCAAAACCACACTAAAATACCCAAAGTCAATTTTACAAAGGGAGCAAGGAGTTAATCTAGACAATGTACCAACTAGTTGACAAAATATTAAAGCATGCAACATCCGTAAGACAACATATTATAAATAACTCCAGTGCATTGATATTATCGAAGATCAATTATATGTTTTTATCTTGTCCTTACAACTTCTTATTACATCTTCTTTCATATATACATTTCTCTTATATATCTTTGTTGTGTCTCTCCTATCTCTCCTTACCCTCTATTACATATATCTTTTTCTATACAAATATCTAGCTGATGGGATGTGATCTATCTATTATAATCCTAGTGTAGATAACTCCTTTTCAATATCAAGCTCTACAAGCTCTTTGCGGAGAATGTGAAAGAGTCTTCGGTGATTGTGTCTGCACTTGCTCCTTTAATTGGGAACATCGTCCCACATTTCAAAATGTTGGCTTGCCCTCAAGACAACTCTACTTTGGATTGGTACAAAAGTTTTTAATTTGAGCTCCATTAACATGGAATTGTAGAATCATCCCATCCCATTTCCTTAGTTGGATTGCTTTGGAATCCAGAATGTCATTGATTTGAAGGCCAATGTAATGTCTCCATTTTGAGCGAGCATTGGAGTTAGTGGATTTAACCTATCATTGGGTCCTTGTAGGCTAATACTGGTGATTAGAGGACCCTATTGTGGGTTGTGGCCCCGTTTTGAGGGACTTACTATTTATAGCAAGTCAACAATTGGTTCCACGGAGCTCAGATGATTTAGAGGAGTTATATGATGCTCTTAGATTTTATTTCTGGCTTTCGGTTTGGACTCCAAGATTCATGGAGGGAGGGTCTATTTTTAGTAAGTCACCCCGTCAGGTTGATTCATCATTTTTCATCATCAGGATCACTCCTATGCTGTCGGATTTTGAATCTAATGCTTCCTTAGTCGTTTTCGCAAGACAGGTTAATTATGAATATTATTTAATTAAATTGGCTAAGGTTGCTATTTTTATTGGGATTGTATTTTGGAAATCTTAGTGTTATAGCTCGTTGGAACCGGGTTGAGAAGTTTTAAATCTTGAGCTCATAAAAAAGGGACGCTGTGTCAGAATATCATTATTTTAATGAAAGGGTCTTTTTCATCATTAAAGTGGAATGAAATATAATAGTATATTATATTTCAAATGTGCACATAAAGCATAGTCTTTATGTAAGTGAAAAATGTCTTGGAGAAGATAGGGTTCGATTTGTTATGAGACATTATAAAAGTTTCTTGGATGAAATCGAATTCATTATGCTTCTTATTCTATTGAAACTGTTTTTTAAATTGCTCTGAGTTTGGAGTTGAGGGTTTCGAATTCCAGCAGGAAGAATTGTAAATTCTTCATGTGTCTTACACTTTGAGTTGGATTTCATTGCCAACGAATTGTGCAGAAGTTGCGACCAGCTTTGGTAATTCTGAAAGCATCTTTGAATGCCATTAATGGGGGAGTTGATAGCTGGTTATTTTAATTGCTTTGATGAAGAGGCAGCAATACCAAACAATGGCATGAGTACTGTTGTTGTTCATTGTCCTTGTCTCTTCTACAAGCCGCGGCTAGTTGCTGGTGCAGTGGTAGAAGCATCACACATATGATGAGCCGCTAATTGTCTTGAAAGAAGCTGCAGCCAGTCCTTAAGGAAAAACGTGGGAGGATTACAGGTTTTTACAAATGTGCAATTTCCCTCCTATGCATGCTACAATTAATATTGAATATGTTGATTTCAAAATTGGACTTTGAGATTGAATTTTAGAATTCGAAGAGTTGTAAATTTTAGTAATGTTTACTTAAGAATTGAATTGTTTTGTAATGCATTTTAATTATTTGGAAAAGATATAAAAAATTATATATATTGCTAAAAGAATTAAACAAAAGAATCAAATTCCAACGCTCAGAGTTTCTTTGTAGTCAATTTGAGGGTTAGAGTTAGGCATGCTCTTTATAGTGGTATCAGAGCGATTTCTTGGCATCCTGTGGGGTGGAATTAATTGGGCTTACTTGTTTGACTTGAGTGATCAACACTCTTTCTTTAATAGCAGTCATGGATAGAAACACGAAATTTGGAAAACATGGAAACCAGTTAGACAGTTTATCTGAGTTAAGAAAGCAAACAAATGCCTTAGTTAAGGATAGGGAGAAACGAATGCAAACACTGGAAAGATTAAATGTGCCACTTTTAGATCCTGCAACTGTCGATAAAGAAACAAAGTACTTGGTTTCTGAAAGATCCCCAATCCCGGATACAAAGAAATTGCAATGTTTGAATCTTTGACCAGCGGTTTAATGTTCTGATTGGAATTTCTGAATTCTGATTTGAATGTCTGGTTTTTTCTTGTTTTCAAGTTTTTTGGTGTTTTTGATAGTATATGCAA
>MU224561.1:263084-275828 GCA_018584345.1 Thuja plicata
GAGACCCCATAATAGGCTAACTCTCATGTGTCACCCCTGCTGAATGCATCCATGGAATGACAACTGGTCAACTGGTAGTCAACCCTAAAATGTAGGGATGCCCATAAACTGAAGACGGATGACCCTGTCAGTACAAAACTAAAATCATATGAATCTCCTCAGCTGAGGGCACCATCGGTCAACTACCACTGGACTGGGAGTTCCTCCTAAAATTTAGGAGCACCTCCTTAAAAATAGGAACTTTACAAAAAGTTCCCAAATCGATCCATGGTGTCTCCTGACACCTCTTGGACCACTCCCAGTCAACTCCTAAAAAAAAGGGATAGCTCCTAAAATTTAGGAAACTATCCAGAATTGATCAAACAGGCTCATATAGCCCTCATATGTCTTTCACTGCCCCATATAGCCTCCCTGGTCACTTTGTCCGACCTACGGAAGCCAGATATAGGCCAAACCTGCTGAAATAGTTGTCACTAGGGAAGGCGCAAAATTGGGGACACGACAGTTTCTTTGTTGAATAGGTCCTCTTCACAGAGAAGATACGAGGAGAGACGTGAATATTTTACAGGTGAGACATCCAGAGATCTCCATGATTAGTTTTCAGCAGCTGCTGATTTTGGTGGAGATGTTCTTGTACTTAGTGGATCAACCACTAGTCCTATTTTCCCACCTGAGGGTGGAGATTCTTTACAGGGACATGTGGATGTGCCTGGCGTTTTGGCAGATAGTAGTACTGAGTTTCAGCATCCTGAGCCTACCAGAGTTAGTGACACGGATCAGGCTGGTGACATGTCCACTGCCATGAATGACAGTTTTGCATCAGTTGGTGGTAGTATCTGCGATACAGGGTCTAATTTTCCAGACAACAGTTCTTTATGTGGGTCTGTCGTTGATGCCATGGATGGTGTGAGAGTAGAAGATGTTGTAGATATCACTATGGATTCTGACACCTTGGATGATGGTGTTTTTTTTGAGGATTGCGAGGAGTATTTGAGCTGTGACAGCTCTGATGTTTATGACAACAGTCGTAGTGTGGAGTCAGTGCAGGAGACGTCAGTTATTTCCTGCACTGAGGATGTGAGCATGGAGCTACCCAGTAATGACACTCAGGATTGGAGTGTTACAAATGAGTCAGGTGACATAGGTTCATGCCACAGTGTAGATGATTCATGTGATGACACAAAGTCATGTATGCAGCCATAGATAGCAGAGGGGTCTCAGATAGACGATGTTGATACTAGCATGGTGGATATCTTTGATGTTGGGTGAGAGGATGATGTGGGCTGCAGTGTGTTTGGTTTTTTATATCAGACATTGGGTGTTGACTCAACGTTGTCATCCGGTGGTGGTGGGTTCCAGGATCCTTTTCTACAGGGACTCATGGATGAGGATGGGGAAGCATATGAGTGGCAGGAGTTTGTTTCAGCCAGGGCTTCCACTCCTTCAGATGAGGTGTTTGTAGAAGTACCCAGTAGCGATACCTAGTCGAGGGACATGTGCGAGGTTGTTATCGCACATGAGGAGAGTGATTATGAGGCTACTTCTTCAGTGACTCATGAGGATGACTCTATTCGTAGCGAGTCATGTATGATTTATCAGACCCTGGGGAGGACTCTGAGTTGTTAGTGAGTAAGGATGGGTCCTAGGATCTGGATTGTCATGTGGTTATAGAGGACGAGGTAGCTGAGGATTGTGATGAGTCAGGTTCAGCAGCAGCTTCCTTGGGGGTAGATTAGGATGAGTCTGATGTCAATACTTAGTTTGTAGATGTGTGCTCAGATATCAGTACACAGAGATACGGTGATCTTGAGGGGAGTTTGTTGGATACAACTTCCTTCCATAGTGTGGACAATGCAGTTGAGATTGTACATAGGAGATTCGTTGTAGAGAGTCATCATGTGACTAGACAGTTGAGAGTCGGTGAGGGAGACATTACGTCTACTCTCGAACATTTTGATGCCGCTTGTCAGCTATTGGTTTGTTATGGTTGGGGTGCTTCTATGGCAGATGAGCACGGTGGTGATTACCTTTCCCTAATAGAGATTCATTCCTTGCGAGAGGCTGTCAGGATTATTTACAGTTGGTAGCCAACCGAGATCACCTAGTTGAGTGGGGGAGTATGGCATATGAGGCACTGATGGACAAAGAGGAGGTGAGTGAGCTTACTCAGGAGCTCACAGCGACTTCTGGGGCTTTAGAGGGCACTCAGTTGGCTCTCCAAGAGTCGTAGGGATGTTTAGTAGAGGTGGATGTGGAGTTGGAGTGGATTCAGTCTTTGCCAGCCATAGATCCATTTCAGTTGCATAGAGTAGTGGTTGGTGGCGAGTCAACTTCCACAGTTGGCAGTGATGGATGTGTTGGGGACGCAGTTACATCCATCTTTGAGATAGATGCAGTAGATGTAGAGGAGGTGAGTGAATCAGTGGAGGACATCAGAGAGAGTTGTTTGGTATCAGGTTCTCCAGTTGATAGCACGATGACGGATAATATGGAACAGGTTGTTGAGAGACCTGTGGTTGCTGGAGTGGATTCATTGGTGAGTTGTGTGCTAGTTCCTGACAGTAGTCCCTTCGATTCACATGGCATGGATAGGGTATCTGTAAAGAGCTTGCCTAGCTCTAACCCTCAATTAACACCAAATTTTGATTTCTCATTAATATTTCGAACTCATTTGCAATTTAATGTTGAATTTGGAGTACAATACTTTTAATTTTCAATTTTCAAATACAAGTAACCATTCAAAAATAAATTACAATGCATTCTATTTAATTTGAATTCGAAATTCCAATTACAAATTATCAACACCATACAAAGCATTAAATAACAATGATAATTAAACATTACACTTCCCAAAGTAATGCATTAAAACCTGGAACATTTTCATGTTGATCTGACTCCCTGACTTGCCACGGCTTCCTCTCTAACTCCACACAATGAATGGCCACAACTTAGTAAAGAGTTGGCGGCTACTCTAAATGTAATAATATCCTGAACTGAGTTGTCGTAGCCCTATGCATGTCTTTCCAATTCCATTTGTTGAAGCAACCAGCAAACATTTAAAACTCTTCATCATTTAATACTCTCACAATTCACCAACATTTGATGCTGATTCAAAGTGCATAAGACAATCAAGAAATTTACAATTTATTGCTATAGAATTCAGACAAACCCTTATCTCCAAGCTCCCAATTCGAAAATCACCAAGAATAAATGAATAGCATAATCAATAATGAATTCGATTTGTTCTCCATGTCTTTTATAATCTCTCCACAAGAAAGCGAACCCTCGCTTCTTAATCACACATTTCACTTACATAAAGAGTATGCTTTATGTGCACATTTGAAATATACTAAACTATTATATTTCTTTCCACTTTAATGATGAAAAATAGACCCTTTCATTAAAATAACAATATTTTGACACACAGGGTCCTTGTTTTATGAGCTTGGGATTTAAAACTTCTCAACCTGGTTCCGATGAGCTATAACCCTAAGATGCCCAAAATACAATCCCAATAAAAATAACAACCTTAGCCGATTTAATTAAATAATAATCATAATTCACCTGTCTCGCAAAAATGACTGAGGAAGCTCAGAAACAAAATCTGACAGCACAAGAGTGGTCCATATCATAAAAATGATGAATGAACCTGACGGGGTGACTTACTAAAAATAAACGCTCACTCCAAGAATCTTGGAGCCCAAACCGCAAGCCGAAAATAAAATCTGAGAGCATCATATAACTCTAAATCAACTAAGCTCCGTGGAACCAACATTGGAGTTAGTGGATTTAGCTTATCATTAGGTCCTTGTAGGCATATACTGGTGATTAGATGACCCTGTTGTGGGTTGTGGCCCCGTTTTGAGGGACTTACTATTTACAGTAAGTCAACAGTTGGTTCCACGAAGCTCAGATGTTTTAGAGGTGTTATATGATGCTCTCAAATTTTATTTCCGGCTTCTGGTTTGGACTCCAAGATTCTTGGAGGGAGCGTCTATTTTTAGTAAGTCACCCCGTCAGGTTGATTCATTATTTTTCATCATCAGGATCACTCTTGTGCTGTCGGATTTTGATTCTAATGCTTCCTTAGTTGTTTTTGCAAGACGGGTGAATTATGATTATTATTTAATTAAATTGGCTAAGGTTGCTATTTTTATTGGGATTGTATTTTGGGCATCTTAGTGTTATAGCTCATTGGAACCAGGTTAAGAAGTTTTAAATCTTGAGCTCATAAAACAGGGACCCTATGTGTCAAAATATTGTTATTTTAATGAAAGGGTCTTTTTCATCATTAAAGTGGAATGAAATATAATAGTTTATTATATTTCAAATGTGCACATAAAGCATAGTCTTTATGTAAGTGAAAAGTGTCTTCGAGAAGATAGGGTTCGATTTGTTATGAGACATTATAAAGGTTTCTTGGATGAAATCGATTTCGTAATGCTTCTTGTTCTATTGAAACTGATTTTTAAATTGCTCTGAGTTTGGAGTTGAGGGTTTTGAGTTTCAGTAGGAAGAATTGTAAATTCTTCATGTGTCTTACACTTTGAGTTGGATTTCATTGCCAATGAATTGTGCAGAAGTTGCGACCAGCTTTGGTAATTCTGAAAGTATCTTTGAATGCCATTAATGGGGGAGTTGATAGCTGGTTATTTTAATTGCTTTGATGAAGAGGCAACAATACCAAACAATGGCGTGAGTACTGTTGCTGTCCGCTGTTCTTGTCTCTTCTACAAGCCGCGGCTAGTTGTTGGTGCAGTTGTAGAAGCGTCACACATATGATGAGCCGCTAATTGCCTTGAAGAAAGCTGCGGCCAATCCTTAAGGAAAAACGTGAGAGGATTATAGGTTTTTACAAATGTGCAATTTCCCTCCTATGCATGCTACAATTAATATTGAATATGTTGATTTCAAAATTGGACTTTGAGAATGAATTTCAGAATTCGAAGAGTTGTAAATTTCAGTAGTGTTTACTTAAGAGTTGAATTGCTTTGTAATGCATTTTAATTATTTGGAAAAGATATCAAAAATTATATATTGTGCTGAAAGAATTAAACAAAAGAATCAAATTCCAGCACTCAGAGTTTCTTTGCAGTCAATTTGAGGGTTAGAACCAAGCAGGCTCTTTATAGCCAAGCCATCGAACCTTTAATTTTCCTTGTTTCTTGAACTTCTTGTCAGATAGGAGCACCATTTCATTAACCTAAAATTGTTTTGATTTGATGTTATGGTTGTGCCATGCTTTTTGCCGCCTCCTTTCTTTTAACGAAGAATATTCTACAATTTGTCTTGCCTTGTCCAATTTGTCTAATTCTTATAGTATTTTCTTGGTGGAGTTGCCTTTTGCGATCCTTAAGGAGAGTGTTGTGGAGAGATTGTGGATGATGAAATTGATAGGTAAGCTCTCCATCCCATTGACTAGTTTAAAGGGAGTAAACTCAGTAGATCTTTTGTAGATAGTGTACTAAGACAAAGTACCGTAGGTATCTTGATATCCTAATCTGTTCTATTTACATCACATGTCTTAGTTAATGTAGTTCCAACAATATTGTTTTGTGCTTTATTGGTCCTGTTAGTTTGTCGATGGTTAATTCCAATAATATTGTTTAGGTCACCAAATGCCAGCTAGTAGAACCTTCCAAGTAGTGGCGTCTCTGTGGTTATTTCCATCAACGATGCCTTCATGTGTTTCTCTTAGGATTTCATTTTGTTTATGTTTGTAAACCACTCTTCAAATAATTTCATCTCTTCCTTTTTTAACTACGCTCGACCTTTCCCCCATATAGAGTAGAGTGGAGATAGTGAGGCCCCCATGTACAGTATAGGGAGGGACTGGGTGTCTAAAGGGAGCTCCCTCATTTGTGTAGAATTCAAAGAAGCAATGAAGAGTTCAGAATTAAAGAAACAACCAATAAAAATAAAATAGAGTACATGAGATTTATCATGGTTCGGCAAATTGCCTACATCCTCACTGAGCAGAGGAACTTTATTAATTGTCCAAAAGAGTTTTACATTGCAATACAACAACAACAACATAAATAGGTTGTACAAATACAAGTAAGCCCAACAGCCAACACTTGGAGGGAAAATTATAAGAGACCGTTGGCCTTCAACTCTACAATCTCCCACGTGATGCTAACAGACGCTGCCACTAATCAAACATTCTCCTGCTCACCCTGCTGATTTACCTCTTCTTTACAAGCCCAAGAGAAGTCCTAGCACATTCGAACTTCTCCTTGGGTACAACCTTGGTCAAAATATCAGCCGAATTGACCTTTGTGTCAATTTTAACAACCTTCAATCTGCCCTCTTCAACCATATGTTGCACAAAATGAGCATGAATATCAACATGTTTCAAATGACGTGTTGGCTAAATATTTTGCAAGTCACTAAGACTACAACTTGGCAAAATGTATCCTTTAGGCAGTAGTATGTGAGATTACTCTCTAGTCTCTCCTCTCAGCAATAGGGGAGACTCCCTTCTTACTGCAGGTGGCTTCAAGTAAAATTGAACTGTAACACACACAGTTCTCCTTCCTACAATAATACTAGTGGCTCAAAGATTGACTTAAGAACAATCGTTTGAGACAGCAGTGAATTTTATCTAAAGATGAAATGATACAAGAGCTCAAAGTCTCTTGTCCTCAATTCAAATAAGTACTCTAGTTTCAGATGTTCAAGAAAGCTCAGAGTCTTCCCTTGAACATCCTCTATTAATCTAAAATTCCAACATTGAAGCCCAAAGTCTTCATCTTTTAGAATGTTACAACCACTACTCTCTATAGTAACCCCGATCTACTCAGCACAAAGTCTTCAGAAAACTTGGACTAAAGATGCTCCAATGAAATAAACAAGTTAACTATTCAATCTGAATCAAGGATTAACAAATACTACATAAGAAAACATTCATCAATTGTCAAGACAACAACTCAAAGTTTGTCAATCTCCATTCCTTTTATTCAGATGCTCAACTCTCTTACAATGAAACGCAAAGTCTTCAGAATATTAGAGTTTTGACTATAGTTTATTTGCACACAACAAAAGCTCAAATTACAATAGGTCTCACTCCTTTATATAGGAAAAGAGAAGAGAGAAAAGTGGAGAAGAAAGGGGAAACCCTTAACCACTTTGACTTATTCAATCCTTATCTATAACTAACTAACTTTGACATATTCAATGCTGTAGGACCTAATGTACTTGCAACATGATTACATCAGACTACTTTGCACGTGATACTATCACATGCAATTACATCTTGTTCTTACATTACAAAGTATAAAACGCATGATGAAAATATTCTAAGTTTCTGACAGGAGACGACTTCTATAACATTATCCTTTATTGTTCCATCATGTTGTTACAGGATGTCGAATGATTGATGTGTTCTGGTTTGGTCAAAGCATCTCGAACCGGAATACAAATCTGCATCCTTGTTTGTTTTGTACTGATGGCATCAATCAATCGCCTGCTTGAAATCAGCCTTGAAAGCTTTCTATGCTCTCATCGTTTCGTTGCTCGTCTCTTTCTTTGAATGACTTCATTATGTTGTCATTCTTTAGTTACCAGAAAATGCCATAACATGGTCTTTCAAGCTAGAAATTTGCAGATCTGGAAGAGTATGTGTGTAGGACATGAGTGGAAGACCTTTGAGCAGCGAAAGACAATGGATTTTATACAAAATCAGCTCTTTAAATGAGAGAAACTCAAAAAATGGGGTTTTTTGGAGGCACTACATGTATGCGGATAGCAAGCTTGGAGTTTATGAAATGAATATGGAAAGTGTATATATACATGGGTAAGTGTTCAATATGCAAGGTGGGGTTTTTTTAGAATCATTTGCATATCATAAAAAGCCATGAAAAAAAATGGTGGGCTTTTTGGAACCCTTTACACATCTTGGACAGCAAATCTAAACATGGAACAATGAGATGCGAAAGGTATTTTTTCATGGATGGATATGCCATATGCGTGGTGGACTTTTTGGAGACAAATGCATATTAAGAAAAAGTCAAAAAGTGGGCTTTTTTGGCTACATGGCATATTGGAAGTTTCACACTTGTCTTTTCCACATGAGAATATGAAAAGGTGGGCTTTTTGGAAACACTTGCGTTTCATAAAAAGCCATGGAAAAAGCATGAAGGTGGGCTTTTCGGAAGCATATGCATACTAAGAGAAAGTAAAAAAGTGAGCTTTTTTGGCTACTTTGCATTTTGGAAGTTTCACACTTGTCTCTTCAGCATGTAAATGTGAGAAAGTGGGTATTTTATCATATTTTGCACATTGGAGCAGCACTTAGTCTTTTTATTCGTCTTGGAAAGTTACCATCAAGAACGGGGTTTTTAATCCCAACTGCATATGAGGATAAATGACACCCTCACGTGCAAATTTGAAGAAAATGGAAATGAAAAGACAAGAAGAACATGTAAATCTGAAAGTGAAAATGAAAATGCAAAGGAAAAACAACTCTCTCAAGCTTGAAATTCTGGAAATAATTCAAGAATTTCGAATTTAGATTTGAAGAGCAAGTTGGGAGATATATAGGCAATGAGTTTGATTAATTCCTCATGCAAAATAAATGTATTTACATGAGTCATGGAAAGAGGAATGACAAATGTCTTCCATGCATTCTTAAATTGCACAAAAACAACAACTAACTTGGAATGATTCAACAAAAAACATGCCCTAGTTGATTTCAAACTCTTCTTGCAAAGAAAAACAAAAACCACATTCAACATCTTCAAAATAAATGTATTTCGAATTTAAAGAATGGAGAAAAACGTTTTTTGAAAATAAGAAGAAAACTCTTACCAAAAACCCAAGCAATGATGAGTGAAAAATGCAGGGATTTATGGAAGCAAAACCGTTTTTTGCTCTTCATTGCTTTTGATGCCCTAGGCGGACTTTTCCATTCCAAACGCAGCTTGCTATGGAAGTAAAGCACACGTTTTTTTTATGCAAGTTGGAGAGGAAATCCCGTCATATTTCTCTTGGAACAAAAACGCAGCCTTCAACTTTTAAAACGTTTTGCATATGCTAATCGAAATGCTGTTTTGGAGGCTTTGAAATAAATGTAACTTCACCCAAAAACAACGCCATGTACTTAGCTTATCAATGACGGATTTTTGGAGTGTGAATATATGCGTTTTTCATCAATGACATGCTGCCCACCCCTAACGGGTGTGAGGAAACCAACAGAATATACACGCGATGTGTAATCTTTTTTTACAAGTGTTCACATATGCTTATTAAGGCATTTCGAAACTTTAGGCAAAATGTTCTTTAAAAATGGCACCTCCCATAATGACGGGTTTTTGAAAGCTTTTGACATATGTCTGTAGTTCCATATGCCAAGCGACATAAAAATGCCACCATTAGCTTCAAGTTTGAAAACCCTAGCTTTTTTAAGAAGGGAGTAACGGGGTTTTCAAAACGTTTAGCACATGCCAATTACTCAAAAATCGCCACCATGCGGTTTAAAGGAAACTGTAAGCCTTAAAGAAGAATGATGGGTTTCTAACAACGAATAGCATATGCATCGAAACATGCATTGTAGAAGAAAAACGACATCATGCATTTTAAGTTGGGCCTTCTCTTTCGAAAGAAACTTCATACATATGTGCATACATAATGCTACGGGTTTTGAAGAGTGAAATGCATATATTATAAGGATTCAAACTACATGCACATCCAAGAAAAATTGCCACCGTAGCTGAGTTATAAAGAGTGTTTTTAGATAACTCAAAGCATTTTCATATGTAATTACTCCCAAAAAGCCAACCTTGTATCTTATTGCATGAATAGTAAGACTTTAAATACAATTAATGTATATGCAAATCTTAATAAAAAGCCCACTAATGTGAAGGAAAATATAATATTTTATATGTAATGTAAAGAGCCTAAGTCGCTCTACTGAGAATTAATCTATATTGCAATTACAAATAATGATATTGCCAGAAGATATCCTTTATTTAATTAAACCAACTCAAATTATAATTGTTCAATCTGAACATACATTCAGCTTTGTTTACTTTAGTATTGATGAAATCTGGAAAATGCTAAATAATCATCACTTATTATGTAAATGCGATGATTAAAGAAAAGAACCTGATATTGATTTGGGATAAGGCTGGAATTGAGTGACAACTGTTCCTACTTGACCTCCAATGTGAGTTTGCCAAATCCCACCTGTGGATTTTGTATGGTATCGGGGCTGCCTAAATCCTCCACGCGATTTGTCTTCTTATCTCTCCCACAGCCTGCAGCAGCATTCACGCGGCTTCCCTTATGTCTCCACGGCTTGCAACAACATTCACGTGGCTTATATCCAATGGCCACGGTTTTCTTAGCACCTTCAGCGTGCTACCTCACGCAAATCCTCTCCAACTTCAAACGCGGCCTGCACTACAGCTCGCGTGCAGTCTACAGCAAGGGTGGCCTGCAGCTATTGGTGCCTCCTGCTAGCAACGTGACCCAACCGTCACTATCGTACGTCCTCAGGCAAATCGAATTCAGGAACCAATCTGCACAACTCTGTAAATCTCTAGTATGAAATCGCACCCTCAGTGTGCTTGTATCAATTCGATAATTCTCCTCCAGCCACAGTCGTACAATAAGGAGGAAGTACAATTGATTATAAATCAGCAATCAATTGATTATCAGCTCAATGAAGAATCAGTCTTCCAGAACGAATTTGACCCTTATATATCAGCAAGGGCTCAGAAAAAGAGAGACAATTCTCCAAACCAAGTTTTTATAAAATATAATCCATCATCAACTTCACAAATTAGCTTGAATATATAATTCCTCGAATGCAAGAGTTTCTAAAAACCATTTCTAGTTAACCAGTCTTCAATATGTCAACTTCTAAAAGCTTTATAATAATAAAGTATTATTATTATAATACTATAGTCAATTTATTAATTAATAACATATTGTTATTAATTAATATCAATTATGCCTTTGATGACGATTCCTGCATCCACTGTTAAAATAGCTGATCAACCTGGTCTTCAACTGCACTGCCAGAAATAGTAACTGGCCTCCAACTGACTTATTATAAATAGTAAGTCCAGAAATAGAATCTGAACGCTGAGACCCTCAAAACATACTGTCAACTCATGAGGGTCGTGTTGATGAGTTTACCATATTCAGGTTCCCAGAACCTGCTAATTTGGGGACATCACAGTTTGCCCTCCCTGAAATTGCTTGTCCTCAAGCAATTGCAATCCAGGGTCCTGCATAATATCCTCGGCCTCCGAAGTGGCATCCTTGTCAGGTAACCCCTGCCACTTGATCAAGTATTCCCGGATAGTCCTCCGGTGCAATTGTCTCTCGCGTATATCCAAAATGGCCTCGGGTATCAATTCCAATTTTCCCTCGTCATCTAGGGGTGGTAATACAGTAGGAGTTACAGTTCGACCTAAGGCCTCCTTGAGACACGAAACGCTGAACACATTGTGTACTCTGCTGTCCTCAGGTAATTCCAGCTCATAAGCCACCTCTCCCACACGTCGAATCACCTGAAATGGCCCATAGTACCATGGCTTGAGCTTTTCCGCCCCACTCTTCTTGACAGAAGACTGCCTATAAGGCTGCAGCATCAGATAAACCATGTCCCCAACCTCAAAAGAGTGAGCTATCCTCTTTTGATCCGCATACTATTTCTGCACATTCTGTTCTCTCTGTATATTGTCCTTCAATGCCCTCATAATATCCTGGCTGTCCTGCAATAACTCCCCTGCACTGGGCACTCTACTGTCACTGCACAGTAAATCCACAAAAGTCGGGGGATCATAGCCATACAAGGCACGAAAAGGGGACATCTGTATGGTCATGTGAAATGTGGAGTTATAACAATACTCGCACATATGTATCCACTTAACCCAAGCCCTCTGCTGTGATGAGACGTAATTTCGCAGATAGCCTTCCACCCACTTATTGACAATCTCTGTCTGGCCTTCGGTCTGCGGATGATAACTGGTACTCAGTTTCAACTCTGTACCACATAACTTGAAGATCTCCTGCCAGAAGTGGCTCATAAAGCGACTATCTCGGTCACTCACAATGTTGCGGGGTAGGCCATGCATCCTAAACACCTCCCGAAAGAATAACTATGCCAGCTGTACTACGGAATAAGTAGTGGTGATAGGGAAAAATGTGCGTACTTCGTGAGCCTGTCCACTACCACGAAAATACAATCCCGCCCTTGGGCTTTGGGTAGCCCCACAATGAAGTCCACGGAAATACTCTCCCATTTCCCCTCAGGGATGGGAAGTGGCTGTAACAACCCGGCGGGGCAAGTGTGCTCTTGTTTATTCTGTTGACAAACAGAGCACTCACGCACATATCGTTGAACATCCCCCTTCAGTCCCTTCCAAGTAAACCTCTCCCGAATCTGCCTGTAGGTTTTAAAGAAACCTGGATGACCGACCATTGGTGTGTCATGGAAAGCCCAGAATATGATCTCACGGACCCCTGATCCTGCAACCAGAAAAATCCTTCCCTTATAAATGATCAACTCATCCACGAGGGAAAATCTATCATCCTGAATATTGCCATCAATAAAGCATGTTGCCCATGTATCCCTGGCATACTCAGCTAGTATCAAATGCCTCCAAGCCTCAGAAACCTCAGTAAGTGAGCACAGGTGGGGTCTCCGTGAAAGAGCATCGGCCACCACATTCTGGGTCCCCTTGATATAAGTAATATCAAAGTCGTATGACTGCAGCTTGCTCACCCATTTCT
>MU224561.1:320168-356366 GCA_018584345.1 Thuja plicata
CCAATCTAAGTCAAATAACCTGTGCAAAGGCCAAAACCTGAATCCAACTGAAGAGTAATGTCTCTAGTCACCGAGTAACTGCCACACGAGGCCCTCTATCAATAATTGTTAGCCTACGAGGGTCAAATGATAGGCTAATTCTTACGAATTCTAATGCCCACAAAATGGGGACATTACAGAACTGATATCATCTGTTTCTGAACTTTGCATGAATTCTCTTCTGCTGCTTAGATGCTCTCCATGGCTACAATCATTTATCAACTAACTTCAAGTCTCTTGTATTACAAATGATTGAACATCTATTTATACTAGTTTCTAGCTCTATTCTTGATTCACGCTTTTCAAATTAACTCTAGATCCAAGGTTTACAACTTGACCTTGATCTTTTAGTTAGTTATGTTTTAGATCCGTTAGGATGCTTTAAAACATTTACAATATGCTTGCTTGACCCTCAAGTAAAGTTTTAAAACAAATAAAAACTATAAATAGAATCACAATGTTTTATCTGACGTGGAAAGTCAGATCCACTTTTTGCGGGCTCTGTAACTGACTGTCGGTTCTGATGGTCGGGCTGCTTTGTCAGTTTGTCGGTTTTCTTCCATTCTTTGCTCTGTCGGTCTTCTGCTCTGTCGGTGTCCCTTAATTGAACTGTTCATTGGGTCACTGCCTTTTCTGCTCTGTCAGTCATGTTCACAAAACTGTACCATCGGTAATGTCCTTTATGCTTTGTCGTCGGTTGAACTCTTGACAGTGTTCGTCGGGCAATTCTATACTTAGCATTTTCACGATAGACATTGTCATCTCGTTGGGTATGCTTGCTGTCCGTCGGTTATGCCTATACCGATGACCTTTATCATGTTTTTCACTTTAAGTATACTAATGGCAAAACTTAATGTCATCATCATCTCCCTTCCCCCAACTATTTATAGAATAGACCCTTGAGCATAGCGTAACAAGCCTCGATTGGGCTCTCCCATCCCTCCAAATCAGATGGGGACTTCTAAACAAGCCTCGGTATAGTACACCTATCATTGTGAAAAGAAATCATTTTTGCAGTAAAAGTTGTTTTTCATATGTCGACATATCAATAGGGCATTCGCTGATAGAAAGTAGAGCGGCAACCTCATGAAAGTCCTATGGTACCACTATTATTCTAAATGAGTGGGTGCTAGGTAGATCTTCTTTGGCCTCATCCGGATCTTCTCCTATATCAATACGAGAAAGGTGGTTCAGACCTTGGTTATTTGTCCTTGGTTTCACCATGATATTGAAATTGAATTTTTGGAACAATAGTAAACATCTACAGATTCTTCCTTGAAGCATTGGTTTATTTACTACAAACTTTAAAGGTTCATGATTTGTATAGAAAGTAAAGGGTGTAATTTATTAGTGTGCATACCATAGCAAAGGCCTCTCTTTTGGTGGTTGTATAATTTTGTTCTGCTCGGGAAAGTTTTTGGTTGGCCAAGGCAATAGGTTGATCTTTCTTACTGCAAGATTGTGCAAGGATGATCTGAGGCATCTACATGGACATGAAAGGGGACTGTCCAATTCGGAAATATAAGGATAAGTGCTTCTGCTATCTTTTGTTTCGAAGTGTCAAAAGATTGCTAGCATTGTTCAGTCCAAGTGATTGCTTTGTTAGTCTTCATCAAAAGGTATTCTAGAGGGTCTGCTAGGGTGGCATATCCTTTAATATACTTCATATGGTAGCCTTTGTATCCTAAAGTTGTGTTGACCTTCGGAGTTGTCTTGGGTGGTGGTAGTTTCATGAATCTAGGGAAATTTTTAGGGTCCATAATGAGTCTTTCTATATAGATATTTTAAAAACCCTTAATTAAATTTTAAATAATTCTCAGTAAAAATAATATTTAGGTAAAAATAATTTAATAAAATATTTTATTTGCAATAATTATTTTATCACATATTTGAATTATTGTAATATAAAAGTTTAAAATGTTAGTCAATTAATCAATAATGCGGTGATTTTTTTTAATATTATTTGTTAAAAAATTTGCAGACTTTGTAAAATATAAGTATTGGTTCTATATAAAAACTAGCTAAACAAATCTATTGTATACTTGTCAAAGGCAAGTACTAATATGAATTTCAATATATGTGCTTAGAAACTAGCTAGTAATAACGCAGAATGACAGTGGTTACTCTTTTCCATTTTCCCCTGCTAGAGTTAAAGAGTAGACCAGATGCGTATCCTGAACTAAATCCAAGCTGTTCTACTGGCTCGAGAGTTACTTCCTAGTTGAATCTGGGGAAAGCCTTTGCCATATACAGTTTCATGAAGTTTCTATTTATGCATTTCAGAGTTTATTTTTAGTCATGCTCTATACGTTACTGTGCATTGCAGGGTGCATGTATTGGACTTCTGTTGTAACAGTGGTTTTGTGTTTAACAGACTATGGTTTTGCTATAAACTGTGGAGGAAAGAAACTAAAACATTCTGCTCCAAACTTTATTTTTCATGAATTTGAAGAGGATGATCAAATTGATACCCTATCATTCTATCGAGGTCACACAATGTATTGGGGATTTAGTAGCATAGGATCATCAAACTCTTACACAGACAACAGTAGCACCACCTTCGCCATCGCCCCACATAATACCAGTGCGTTTTCCTCCAGTTTGGATCCAGAACTGTACAGGACAGCACGTATTTCTCCCATCTCTTTGAGATACTATGGCCTGGATCTTCAAACAGGACTATACAACATACAGCTCCACTTTGCTGAGATACAGATTCCAGTTATGAAACCTGCAAAGGGACGGCGAATCTTTGATGTGTATATTCAGGTATATCAGTTTCCCTTTCACATTATTTTTCTTCAGATTTATGTATCAAGACCGAAACCTGATTTTCTGTATATGTAAACAGTAAAATAACCAGAAAGAGGATAAAGATTTGAAAGCCCAAAGTATCAAAATAGGCTATCTTTCTCGTACTTACCATTCTGATTATCATGCTTGGTCATATTGCAAAATTTTTGCAGGAAGATCGAGTGTTGAAAGATTTTGATATAATGGAGGCCGCTGGAGAGCAAAATCTAGTAGTTATCATGAACTACACTATAAATGTTACCAAAAACTACTTAGATATTCACTTTTTTTGGGCTGGGAAAGGGACATGTTGTGAACCACAAGATGTGTATGGACCTTTGGTTTCAGCCATTGTAGTCACTCCAAGTAAGATCTTTATGCAACTTCATTGTTTTACAACTAAGCGGAATGCTTTTTTAAAGATAAATCCATCAGTGCCATTCTTTTATTTGCTGATATCAGATATGTAAACAATTAAATTTTGTTGTGGCAGACTTCAAACCGCATATTGACAAGAATAGTAAGACTGCTAAGATAGTCATAATTGTTGTCTCAGTAGTGGTCTTTTCGGGTCTTGTGTTGATATCAACTCTAGTATTTATCAAGAGGAGGAAAAATGGGGAGAACATATTAGCCTGTTTAAGCAAGGACAGAGGTAATGTAATATTTTTAAGAGGTAATGTAACATTTTTAAATGCACAATATTTAAATCATGCTTAGTTTAATTATTTATCAATTCTATTATTAAATATATCCTTTATATGGTTGGAGCTTACCAGAGTTGAAGACCATGGATGGTAATTCTTTCAGCTTAAGGGAGATGAAAATTGCAACTAAAAGTTTTGATCCCAAAAATAAGATAGGAGAGGGTGGTTTTGGAGCAGTTTACAAGGTGCATTGATAATCACCCTACAATTATAATTGAACCTATATGACTGACAAAATCATAAAAACATGCAAGCCAGAGTTGCATCCCTACATTTTAGGGAATCATGAAAGACTTACTAGATTGTAACACCGAACTTCTTGCAGGGTGTACTATCAGATGGGAGGAAGGTGGCAATCAAGCAGTTATCATCTCAGTCAAAACAAGGGAATCGTGAATTTCTGAATGAAGTAGGTACCATATCTGCAGTGCAACATCCAGATGTCATTAAACTTTATGGCTGTTGTGCAGAGGGGGAGGATCTTCTCCTGGTTTACGAATATATGGAAAATGGCAACCTCGCACGAGCTTTGTTTGGTGAGGCCACCCATTTTATATGACCAGTTATACCGAAATTTTATTTGCTCTAAGTTATGATAGAAGGCAAAAGGGGACAGCTTTACTCAATGAATTAGTTCTTATTTGCAGATCGTGATGAAACTCGTATTAAACTAGATTGGCCCACTCGGTATAGAATTTGTTTGGGAGTTTCTCGCGGACTTGCTTATCTTCACGAGTATTCATTGTTAAAAATTATACATCGGGATATCAAATCAACCAACATTCTTCTTGATAAAGATTTAAACCCTAAAGTAGCAGATTTTGGGTTGGCAAGGCTATTTGATGACGGGAATACTCACGTGAGCACAAGGGCAGCAGGAACAATGTGAGTTGAAAAACACTTATATTTCACATTTCGTTCCACTTACCAAAATATTCAACTGTGCTAAAATCTTCTTATCATTTGAAATACTCTTCAGTGGGTATATGGCTCCAGAGTATGCCTTAAGAGGGCATCTCACAGAGAAGGCAGATGTTTACAGCTTTGGAGTGGTTGCGCTTGAAATTGTTAGTGGCAGAACCCACACAGACACGAGCTTGGAAGAAGAAAAGGCTTACCTTCTTGAATGGGTAACGTCGTGTATTCAAATTATTTGTGTTTATGATGTAATAAATTGATAATGTATAATTCTGTGTACATGATATTATTGATTAATTTTGCTTAACTCCACAGACTTGGCATCTGTTTGAAGAAAGGAGGATGCTAGAATTGGTAGATGTGAACCTTCTGCAATTCGGATACAATGAAGAAGAGGTGATAAGGGTGATTTATGTGGGACTTTTGTGCACTCATGAGAACCCTGGTCGAAGGCCGAGCATGTCTGCAGTCGTTGGAATGCTGGAGGGCAGAATGGAAATACCTGCTCCACAGGCTCGCCCTGGATATCTCAATCATTGGCAAACTTGGCAGCTAGCTGCTGGTGCACAAAATAACCAGGCCCAATCCTCAACAAGCAATAGCTCCAACCAGCAAGGGCCATGGAAGGACAACTCTTCTTCGCAAAAGCAACCTTCAGAATAGAATGATGTGCTTTGCATTTTTTTATTATTGCAGATTGATTGAAGTTCCAGATTAAGCCGAATGTTGTCTAAATCGAGTCATCATTGCATAGAGTAAACATGTACCAGTTTGACAAGACACCAAATGGTCACACAAAATACAAGTGATTGTAACATATTACTATTACAAAGAACCGAAGTCTCAGAACAGAGTGATCTTAGAGCAGAGTCACAAGACCTTATTTCGTTATTACAAGGAAATGTGATCCTTCAAGGACCGGTTCAACTCCATCTTAGATTCTCTTTCACTTGTTATTGTTAATTCTAATCAACCTTGCTGACTTACAAAAGCTCCATCAATTCCTTCTCTCAATCGGTTTGCTCTACTTGTGATTCTACATGCTTCTCCTCTTCCCATGAGGAGCGACTTCCATCACGGCTTTCCCCTTCATCACTGCAAACGGTCATCTCCTCTCGACACCTACGCCTCCTCTTTCATATGGGACACCCTTTGAAATATGTTTAGGCTAGCAGTTGCACAGCGTGCAATGGTTCGCGGATAGGCGGTAGTAGTAGTAGTAGGGAAGGGTTCCGGGGAAGGGGAACCTGAAAAGGAAAATTTTTCTTAGTATTGAGAGATAGGTTATAAATAAGATGTGAAATTAATGTACAAGATAATTATTTATTTAGTATTGATCACATTGATATGTTACACATAAGTGTTAACATTTTAATTTAAAATAATGTGTAAGGAATAAAATTTAGAATAACAGATTTGTATTTTGATATAGTTTGAAATTTAAAGAGATATTGAAAAGCATTGTTTAGTATGTGTATGTTTAATTGTTAAGCAAAGTTTTTTTGGTGTTTGATTTTAAAGTTTTATATTGAAAGTTGTAAGTCATTTTTTTAAAGTTTTTAAAAATTTGAAATAAGTGTTTTAAGTTTATTGTATACTTTCAATTCGGGTATTAGAGATGGTCTTGCAATGTGAAATTGGTTGGTTAATGTTTAAAAGAAGAAAATGCTAGTTTCAATTGTTTATTTTTAAGTATAAATGACAATATGCTATGAATTGTATTAATATTTAAGGATATATGTTTCTGTATTTGTGTTGGTTCCACTAATAATAGCATCAGACATATACTTGAATGTATGTAATAGGAAACGCAGATTCAATTTTTGTATCCTTTGAACTTGTGGATTATAGATGGTCTTGCAAGATGAAATTGTTTGGCTATTGACATGAAAAGACTTAGTTTCAATTGATTTCTTTTAAGTATAAATGACAATATGTTATGATTGTATTACTATTTAAGTCTATTTGTTTCCCTATTTGTGTTGCTTCCACTAATAGTAGTATAACACATATAGTTGTTTATATTAGTTGTATAAAAGATTATGCGGTCAATTGTAAAATTTGTGAGCAATATATTATAACAAATTAAAGTGTTATTGTGTTGTAGAAGTATAAAGAGAAACAATTATTATTTATTGTTAATACTAAATTACGGTACTTAATGTTGTGAATCATCTTCTTAAATAATTTAAAAATGTATTAGATGCAAATACATGTTCTTTAAATTAGTATTTGTATAAATATTATTTTAGATCAAAATATGACATTGTTATAAAATTTGGAAAATAAGTGATTTTGAAAGATTGAAAAAGAAAATACTAAATATATATAAACATACTTTTAACATAGGAGTTGTTGAAAATTTGTTGCCTTATGCATAGACAAACAAAGAATCACTTTTTCTTCTTAAATCATTTAAAAATGTATTAGATGCAAGTAGTTGTTCTTTAAATTAGTATTGGTATAAATATTAGTTTAGATCAAAATATGACACTATTATAAAACTTGGAAAATAAATGATTATAAAAGATTGAAAAAGAAAATGCTAAATATATATAAACATACTTTTAACATAGGAGTTGTTGCAAATGTGTTGTCTTATGCATAGACAAACAAAGTTTCAGATTTTGAAATGAAGTATTTAAGAAACACTGAAATGATAAAGTCTAATAAATGTGGGCAATGAAGGCAAAATAACGATTGCTTTTATTATATTTAGAAAGAGCCCATTGTTGGCGTATGGAAAAGACAAAGTTGATTGGAATGGCATAGTACATTAATTTTAGTCAGTGGAACAAATGACAGTATCTGGATAAGTTACATAGCCAAATTTAAATTGGAATAGAGGTAGCGTGCGGTGGTAAAACAATTTAGTGTGTGGAAGTCACACAACCTGCAAGAAAGAAGGATGATCAGTATTTGTTTAGTACATAGTGGTGCAGATAGAGGAATATTGATGTAGAAAAGGAATCACACAACATAGGAAAGGGCAATGAGATAGAAACTGAAAACAAAAAGCAGTACCTTGTTGTAGGTGAGGTGGGTGAAGCCCATAAAAGGAGTAGATAGAAAAGGTGGATTATTGTAGACAAGATTTTAAATGGTGCATGTTACATTGGGAGCTAAATATTTGGAAGCAAATTGTGGCTAATTACAAAAAGTGGAAGGCGTGAACGAGTGAGAATATTTTTTGATGTCAATGGAAAGAATATTGAGTATTAAAGTTGAGGAGAGAAAATCTCAAGCTATATCCAAGGCACCTGGACTCTGAAAGCTTTGGTTGCATTAAGGAGCCCAATTTTCTGCATTATTCTATTTTGATGCATTTATTGCTTTATTTCAATTATCCCATAATGTATACACAGAATTTGAATCCCCAAAGGTTCCATTTCAATCAGCCCAACCTCATTCAATTCTGGATCAGAGTATGGAACTACACCGCTAAAGATTGTGATTTCTGTAGATTTGAGAATTGGATTGTATACCCTATAATGCAAATTCTAGGAGTGAACAAGACCAGGTTGCCTGCAAAAGTATTGCAACTTTTTAGGCCATGTGAGTATGTTGATAAGTGGCCTGGTGATCATAATTGGGGAGATTTCTATCTAGGAAACAACTTTACAATGATAAGAGTATATGGATGTTCACATCCTCCTCACATTCTCCCATATCATGTTCCAACTAGGATAGCTGCAATGGAATTTATTTGGCAACTAATGTTGACAGATCAAGAACACTTGGCACCGCATAGAAAGGGGACATTGACCCCTAGACAATTCAAAGTGTATTAGTTTTTAATTGGCAAGAAGGCCATAGATCCAATAAATAATTGGATGATTCATTACAAGATGAGTGAAGCCTTGTGCAGACACAATGATATTGAAGGATTCATTGAGGGAGCCAAGAAGCTTCTAACCCCTACCATACCATATACCTATGTACATGAAGAGGGTATGGAGGAGGATGCCATCAGAAATATTTTGGAGGAAGAAGAAGTGGTGAGAAGAGAAGATAAGATCCAAGAACTTATGGACTTGGAAAGGCATGTCAAGAGAAAAGGGATGAGTTTTGGAGGATTCTACCCTAATTTTCCTTATCTCGAGAGGTTAGATGCAATGATTGAAAATCACACACTTCTGTGTAATCAGCTGGAAGAAGCACTAGTGGTACCTGAAAAGGGCCATAGAGAAAATTCAGAGTCAGAGTATGACGATGATAGTGATCAAGGTTGTCCTTCTCCTAGAGCTCACCCAGATTACCAAGCTGTACCATTAAAGATTGCAGCAGAAGGACAGGAGTATACTGTTGACCTAACAAAGGTCCCAGAACATGAGACTACTAATGAGCCTGCTTTCAAAAGGCAAAAGCTTGGCATTGGTGAAGCTTCACATGCTTAAACTATGTAAGAAAGGAAAAGAAAAGGGATAGAGTAAGTGCTCTTATTCCTGGCAATAGGCCTTATGACCACCAGTTGAGGAAAGAGATTAGAAAAGGAAAGAAACTAAAACAAGAGGTTGAAGAAGAAATTGAATTACCTCTCTTTACTGGTATTGATGAAATAATTATCCATCAGCAAAAGTTCCTTGATGATGACAATTTCATCAAAAATCAGGAGTTCAAAGATTTCCTTAGGTGGAATAAACAGAGACAAGTGAGTGAACAACTGAGATTGGAGGGAGGAGAACCAGTCACTAATGAGGCCCTCCTAGCCATACAAAACTATGATCCTGAGTCTGAAGAAATGACTCTTGAGGAGGCCAGGAAATTGGTTAAAGAAAGTGGTGTGTTACTTGCCGAGGGTTGGGATCTAGCATCAGCCTTCATAATAGATCAAATCAGAAGGTGGACAGACTTGAAATTGACATCTGAAGTACAAGTTGGAGAAATGATCAAAGGATTTGGATATGATCCAAAATATCAAGTAGTTGCAATGTGGAGCCTAGCTCCTAAAGATAAAAAACCAGCTCTGTTAAACATTCAAGAGAGCATGGTAGGAAATCAGATGGTATGGTCAGTACAAAACACAAATGACTTGGAGATTTCTCAGATCTTAACTCATTGTGCACAACTGAATGAAGATAAAACAAAGCATTTATCCCAGAAATGTGATATTTTGACAAGTGAGGCTAGTGCCATAGCCAAGGATAGGGAGATGTGTTACATTAAGATACATGCTTTAGAAAATTCAGTTGAGGATTTGACTAGGTAATTAGCAGAAAAGCCTGAGGTTATCCCTGCCACACCCAATGAAAGTGTAAATGCAGAAGTCCAGGCAAAGGAAATAGGGAACAATGCAGAAACAGGGGAAAGGATAAGTGAGTGTAATGAGAAGGTCTATGGACCATTGATAAATATTTTCCAGCACAGGATAGATATCCTGAAAGATAAAATTGATTTGGTACTAGGTGCATATAATAAATTACCTATTTTACATGCTGAGGCAACTAGTTACCTTAATATTTTGAATCCTTATTTTTCAACTTGGTCAATTAGGACACAACTTTTTGAAAGGTTGGCCTCTTTGTAGCCACATAGGCAGGATTTGCCAGAGATAATGACTGAGGTTGGTGAAGAGACAGCCAAAATAAATGTGACTTTACCTTTCTTCAAAGGTAAGTTAAATCAGATTGAGGCAAGATTGATCCTATTTGGAGCAGATTTCAATAGATTCATTCCTCCAATCAAGAGAGAAGACAATCAGATCAAGGCATGGGTGAATTGGAAGGAAGATTTTGATAGCAAGTTGCCTAGTATAGAGGAATTTATTGTAAATGGAGATTAGATATGGAATGCTACAATAAAATCCTGGATGAAACATTCAAGGCTGAGACTAACATGAATAAATTTGTGACAGATGTTAAAGGAATTACAGATGCCAGGTGGGATAGGCAGAAAGCACAATTGCAAGATATTCAAAGTTTTAGTTGGCCTGCAGAAAGTGATGTGGCAGCATGGGATATAATGACAAAGCCTAAGAAGAAAAAGCCTACCACAATTGACCTCAACATAATTGATGAGGAATAAAGGAATGTCAGAGCACCTTGTACAGATTTATTGGAAGACAAGCACATTAGTCATCACCAAAATCAAATCAGAGACTGTCCTCAGTATACACAACCAAAGATGTCGAAGATCACATGAAGACAAAAGAGCAAATTGGATTTCATCCTCTGTTTTGTCTTCCCACCGCTTGGTTTATCTTGTCTTTTGTTTTATCTGTATTTAGGGTTAGGTATCTAAAACCATCTGAAGCTTGTTGCATCCTTTCCTTAAGGATTCCAAGATGGTTTAGATATATATATAGATCAATTTTGTAACTAAAAAAGGTGGTGAAATATAATTGTAAGCCAGACTACAGATTTGTGTTTGAGTTTTCGAGATTTTGGTCTTTATATGTATGAATCAGGAATATAAATAAAATATAGTGCATCTTATCTTCTATATTGTTGTTTTCTCTTTACTTATTGTGTATGCTCTTTTATGTTTAATCTGTAAGGCATTTTAAGCATATTGGTTACAAGGTAACTATCTAATTGCTTGCAAGTTTTTTTCAAGGGAAGAACTAAATTTTGTGAGTAGTTTCAGGGAGCATAACAATATCTAAGGATTTGATACAATAATGTGGAAGTGATAGGGTAATTTGTAAGGCATCTTACTTGAGTTGCATATAGGTTGTAAGGAAATATATAGTATCCTTATTTACTTTTCTGTGGATTTGCATCTTTGACTTTGTAGCCCAAGGATAGGCACTGGTCTTGAGTCTGTCAAGTGGTTTATCATCATCCAAGTAGTTCAAGATATACAAATCCCTTACATTTACAGTCATAAACATATAAGTTTAAGTAATTGTATCAAGATATACAATTCATTTTACTAATCCCTTTGAGAGAGGATTAAAATAGGTTACCCTTCCTAAAAACTGAGAACTAAAAAAGAAGAAGGATGAAGATCCTTAAAGCACTATTGTTTGTTGTTATCATTTCAATAGTTTTCATGGTTAAGCTCTGTATCAAGTTGTTTTCAGTCTTATGCAGAGTAATTTACAAGATAATACAGTAAACAAGCAACAAATCAGTATCCATATTTACTAATACTATGAGACAACAATTATATATAGGTAATACCTACCTGGGTGTTGTGGAACCTAAAAAGAAGGAGGTGATAATAATTTTCCCCAAATATTATCATAAATCCTCATCAATTAGATTTTTCTCTTGCTTGGATCATTAGTTTCAAATATTGGGAGTCATAGAGTTAATCAAGTATTCAAGCACCTCTTGAAGGTTCAGCAAGAAAAAACCCTAACAGACAGAAGATGAGAGAATTAAAGTGGCACATTATCTAAATGGGCTAAGATGGAGTATACAAGAGGAGATAAGTTTGTTGTCACCTACCACATTGTAGAAGTGTTACCAATTGTCTCTTAAGGTAGAAGAAAAGAGAAAGAAAAAGCATGAAGCCACTAGTAGAGGAAGAGGAAGAGGTAGAGACACAAGAGGCCATAGAGGGAACTATGGTGGTAGAGGTAATGAATAAAGACCATAAGGGGAGTCATGAATGATAGAGAAAAGTAGTGAAACCAGTGGTAGAGGTAATTATAGAATAGGAAGGGGTCCTAGCAGTAGTTGTAGAGGAAGAATTAGAGGTTCTAGTAGAGGTTCCTCTTTTGGAAATATGATTTGCTCCAATTGTCATTAATTTGGTCACCCTTCTTATAGGTGACCTGACAAAGCAACTTATTCTCAGTCAAAAAGAAGAGTAAACTATGTGCAAGAAGACACCAGTAGTGTCAAGTCTCCTTATATCAATCTTGATTTAGAGAGTGTGAATAATTTGATGATAAGAAGAGTCTTGATTAAATAACCCATTAAGGAAAAGCCTAAGAAAAGGAGGTCACTTTTTAAAGTGAAATGCAAGATTATGGCAAAGTGTGTAAGGTGATCATTGACTCAGGGTCAACTAACATTATCATCTCAGAGCAAGCAGTGAAAAAATTAGGATTGTCTCAGTTACCTCATGACCAGCCTTATAGAGTGACATTGTTGAATAAAGGAAATGTCTTAGTCAATGAACAAGCACAGATTGAATTTGCAATTGGAGGCTATAATGATAAGATTCTTTGTGATGTACTACCTATGGATGTATACCATCTCTTGTTGGGAAGACCATGACAATTTGATAGGAAATCCATGCACAATGGAGAGAAGAACTCCTATACATTTCAAAAAGATGGAGTAACCTACAAGATCCATTATTTGGTGGAGGAATAAGGTATGAATACTAACAGTCCTAATGTATTGGTAGTTGGTGGAAAATAATTCCTACAAGACCTCAAAAAAGAAGAAGAAGAGTTTTTTATCGTTATGATGAATCCTAAGGAGGAGAATAAAACTAAACCAACACATTTACCAAAGGAGGTACAAAAACTTTTGGAATAGTTCAAAGATATTTTTAGTGATGGATCACCTGCAGTCCTACCACCTCAGAGAATAGTGAGTCATCAAATTGATTTTATTCCAGGGGCATCATTGCCTAATAAAACTACATATAAAATGACTCCTAAATAGAATAAGGAGATAGAAAGACAAGTACAAGAGTTAATTGATCAAGGTCTAATAAAGAAGAACATAAGTCCTTGTGCAGTGCTAGTGGTGTTAGCATAAAAAAAAGGAGGTAAGTGGAGATTATGTATTGACTCAAAAGCAATCAAAAGAATAACAATTAGACATAGGTTTATGAAGGAGATAAATATTTTACCAAGTTGGATCTCAAGAGTGGTTACTATTACCCAAATTTCCAATCCTATCCAAAGTTGGCTACTAGTGGAAAAAAATGAGGCCCCAACAAGGGTAGAGCCCAACTTGTAAGGTTTCTATCATGGTTCCTGGCCAATTTCCCATTTTTGTTAAATTTTTGTTACACTGAATTGATGAATCAGCGTGAGCGAAGATAAAGATATGAATATGGATGTGTGTTTTCCTTATTCCTAAGGTCTCTTGGCTTGGTGTTTCATATTTGATATGTTATAGATGCTTTAGCAAAAGCTGATTTTTGGTCTGTAACAGTGATGCTTGACAGAGCGAGTCTCTGTGTTTTGGAGATATCTTACAGGCGATGAAGATTCAAGTTGTGCAAGATTAAGAAATGTTAGAGGGAATATTGAAGAATGTTTGTGGTTGATTGCAATTCATGTGATTCCTATCCTTCGTCTTTCTCTCTGCATGTTTCTGGGTCTGGTCTTAACCTTTACTCATGTCTTGTTAAGCCCTAAATCTTTAATGACTTGTTCTATTTTCAAGTTACTTTTCTGAGTAACTGAAGTATCTTTTAAGTCATGTGCTTTTATCATCTTGCCTTGTCTCCTAATCTTGCAATCACAATGGAATATTCTTCCTTGTTTGGAGATCAAGCATAGGTTGTTGATCAGGTTTTGTTCATGTTTTGATTAGAGGGTTGGCGCTGGATCTCGTAATGTTTCAGACAAGTCATGGAAGTTATAGAGATTAAGCACATTCATTGATCTTGTTCTAATCATGTAGATGGAGCTAGATCTTGTAATGGAACCTATGGTCGAGCCAAGTCAAGTTGGGTTTATTCAGTGATTCAAAGGCAAGCTTGTCGTGTGATCTCCAAATAGAGCCAGAGTTAAGGAAAGTCTTATGAGATTATGCGCGGGCCATTGATCAAGATCAAGATCAGTGGTTGGCGGTGAGTCACTATACAAAGTCAAAGTCAGCCAATGCATATTGAGATTCAATGCAAGCCATTGATATAGAGTTGATCAGGGTAGTGTTAGTGCTTGCTAAATCTTTTATGGTTCTGAGCTCTTTCTTCGTATCTTTGAAATTTTATTTAGGTCTCTGGCCTGAACATCCTAAGTCTTTGCGCACAACCCTTGGCATATGTCCTAAAACCCTAAGTTCTCACATGACATGTTCTAATTTCATGTTACTTTTCCAAGTCACTTAAGAAATATTTTAAGTCATGTGCGCTTTGTCATGTTTGGTCTATCCTTTAGTCACTTAACCGAGATTGAATATTCCTTTTCTTCTAGAGACTTAGCATGACTCTTTATCTCCTAATCTCTAAATAGAATGGAATATGCTCTTTTCATCTGGTGATTACGTGCAGGTCGTTGATTCAATGTTGATCCTGTGGATATTGCTAAGTCTCAAAATGAAATGGTCAAGTACAAGTATATTCAGAGATTTAGCATCGGTCATTGATGGAGATCAAGATCTATGGTGTGCGTGTGATCTTCGAATAGACTCAGGGTTAAGAAAAGTATCTAGAAACTTAGAGATTACATTGTCGCACAATCTTGAGATAGACCTTGAGTCAAGCATGGTTAAGTTATGAGCCAAGTTATGTTGCATCGATATGATCTGGACTGTTGATTAAGGAAAAGATCTTGTGGCTGCCGCGTGATCTCCAGATTAGACTTAGGTTAAGTGAAACATTTAGAGACTTGGAGATCTATTTGGTGACACAATCTCCAGATGAACCTGATTCAAGGTAAAGTTTAAGTGAATTTTCCCAGGATCTAGCGAGGGCCATTGATATAGTTTTGATCTACGGGTTGCATGTTATCGCTAGACAAAGATTAAAGATTATGTTTCATTATGAGATCTAGCGCTGATCATTGATCTGATCTTTATCATGTGGTGTGTGCATGATCTCGGGATGGAACTAGAGTTAGTAAGATCATCTGGTGACTTAGAGATAAGAATAGATCTGCTGATCAGAGTTAAAGTGTAGATTAAAGACTAGTTAAAGGCTGAGAACAAAGATAAATTAAAATGTAGGCAAGTCTTGATAGATCGTGCAATAGGAATTTTGACTCAGAGGAAAGATGACTGAGATATAGTTTTCAAGGCAATGCGCTCATGTGACATGTGTCCAATTTTGATCTAAATGCCTGAATAACTTAGAGGAAATCCATGACTATGTTATAAAGTTAAGATAGGGCTTGATCTCGACCGTCCAAACTCCTGTTCCACACCACCTGTGACCATTATAACTTTAATTTGAATTTTTAAATCTCTGACTCAGAGGGTTTCAGGGAGTGAACTCAAATTTTTCTCTTGGATCCATTAATGAAAAGATATGATCTTGTGGGTCGGTTATGCACATCTGTTGAATAGTGTAAGGATTGAAATCTGATATGTCAAGATGCATTCATGTCTAGATTTGACAGATGGGGTTTCTAGATCAAGGGATAAATGTTTTTAGAAGTGTCTAGTCTTTCTTGCATTTATTTTGACCTACTCTCCGTGTCAAGGCTGGGAAATTATTCAATTTCAAAGTACTGCACTCACATCCATGGACTATGGTGGCTAATTTCCAGATTGGATTTGCATTGGGAGGAGGAAAGAGATAGGTTTTCAACTTGATCATAGAATTGAATGTCTTAAATACTTGACATAACTGGTTGTAAACCCTAAGCCTCATTGGTCTGAAGCTTGTAGCATTCATATTCCTATAAAAGAATATTCAAGGCCATTTAGTAGGGGCTGGAAAATTGGGAGAAATATTGTAAGGCATTAGGCTTGTATTTTATTTCTAGTCTAGGATATAGTAGATGTACTTCAATTTGTATTGAGATATAATAGAAAGCTTGTGATCTTTTTCATATTGTCTTATTTTGTATTTCCTCGTCATGTTGTTGCAAAAACAAGATTTTCACCATACTTAATATGATTTGTCTTAGATTTTAAGTCTCTCCTGTGTGTTGTCTATTGAATTGTAAGTTTTTTGGCTTACTATATAAGTCTTGCTTATCCATATGTGTATTCCATAAGTCTTTGATCTTAGATCAAATTAAAATGCTTTGGATATTACATTGATTCTACTGGATTATCTACTTAAGGATCTTGTAGTGTGTAATCTGAGAGATGTTATGTTTATGGCTTTGAATCTATGCCAAGAGGTTGTTTCAGTTTCAATATTGTATTTAGGAAATTACCCAATGGATAAGGCACAAATCTAAAGCAAGTATATTTTTTCAAGGTACATGTCTGGGTGGTTTGGCTATATTCTATCCATATATTTAATCAAACTCATTACCACAGATTTATATTTACAGTAGTTGTTGTTATTCCACCAATGGTAGTGGAGAGTCAATTAATGCTAGGTTGGCATTTAGCACTTACTTGCCATTTATCTGTTGTTCAAATCCAGAAGTATAAGGTATTGCAAAGAGTTGAGTTAGTCTGGATTAGGTGAACCCACCTTGGTTTTGTAGAGCCAGAAGTGCAGAGGGAAGACTTGTCCCTATAGTTGGTCAAGTTATCTTACAGAGCTTTCACACTTGGAACTAACCACTCCTAATATTAGTATTAAGATATATTGGTTGCTTCTCAAAGCGTAACAGTTTTAAACACCAACAGGTTAGATCTTGCAGTTATCGCTTAATCTCATGATAAACTCAGAGTTAAATAAATGATCTAGCGACTTGGAGATACAAAGGATTTCAAGTACCCGAGGTTAAACATGAGTTAAGGCTAAGGTCAGAAGGTAAACTAAAGACTGATCAAGTCTTATTTGATCAGACGGATAGTGTATAGCCTTAAAGCAAAGTTGATCCACATCTAGTGTCTAAGGCATTTCTCTATGATGACATCTAGCATAAATGACGTCATGGGTCCCATGTTGAAAAGATAAAGTAAAGACACAAAAAGAAAATAATAACTAATAGAAGACTTAAAGCCTCAAAGACCAAGATGAAGATGTATACCCATTGAGGCATCACATGTGCTTGCCACATGTCCAAGTCAGAGTTGAAGTCAGCGCCAAAGGTAAGATAAAGATAAAGAAAGTTCTGATAGATCTGATCATGGGCACTATCACTTAATGGCCAAGATGAAGATTGATAATGTTTAAGGTAATGCCACAAGGCGCCACTTGTCTAAATCAGGTTCAGGCTTAAGGACAAGATAAAGAAAAAGAAAATATCTATGACTACATTTTAAATAGGAAATTGAGTCTTATTTTGAGCCGTTGATACAGGTCTCCGCACCACTTGTGACCGTTATTGTTTAAATTCAAATATTCAAATCTTATCTTAGGGTTTCATGGCGGTGGCATGGTCTTTCAAGTCCCAGATAAGGAAGATGAGTCTGCTGCTTATTCTACTCAAATTTATGGCGATATGGGATATTTTCAAGGGTAATCTATTATTTTGAGATATTTCCCAAGTGCTTTGATGATCAGACTTGACCGGTTTAGTGTTTCTACATTGTTTAATATATATCTATTGTAACCCTAATTCTTCCCTAATATGATCGAATGGATTGAATCCTGAGCCTGTGTGCCAAGTCAGGAGAGTGTGTGTGGACCTTAGAAGGTCATTTGTTTTATTTCCCTAAGATAGATATGACTAGGTCAATCCATGTTTAGATAGGCTGCTTAGCTGGTTTCCTTTAGTTGTGTGTGTGTGTGAGGTAGTTGTAAGCCTTTGGAAATCCAACCAAGGCATTAGGAGCTTTTGATAAGCTACTTGGTATCACTGGCACTCGGTATCACTGGCGCTCAGTTAACACTGTCAATTAACACTGTGAATGTTGGTTAACACTATCGGTTAACATTGAGAATTTTGGTTAACACTAGCACCGATTTAGACTGGTGTTTGGTTTTGCATTACTGTTGCTCGGTAAATTCAGTCGTAATGACCCGTGAAAATCAGATCTTGTCTTTTATGCACAGTATGGGTAGTTGTAACAGTTCTTGAAGAGATGCTTGCAAATAAGTGGAAAATTAGGGTTGTTCCAATGAGAGGATGGTTATTAATAACATCCAAAGCATTTAGTTTAGAGAGAGTAGAGATTGAAAAAGAAGAGAAGCTATATGAAAGTTATAGAGTTGTAGATTATTGTATTGTTTGATTTCATTTTCCAGTAATGAGAAGTTGTAGATTGTGTGTTTAGTGAATATCAAGCTTTGTTGTTCATTTTGCATGCAAGTAGATTAGTTTACTCTTTATTTATTTTTTGCAAATTGTTAGTTCTTCACCTGTTCTGGGTTGTAAATAGTAATGGCCCCTTGAGATTCTTGAATCCATGGTGAGAACCATGCATTAGGATGGAACTCGAGAGGAGCCCTTGTACATAGTTTCCTTTTTGTTTTTGGTAGAAGTAGTTATAGTTACGAGTCTAGAGATCTTACCCTAGGTGAGATCGATAATAGTCCGGCTAGGGAAGAGAAGGAAAGCAATGTTATGAAAACATTGATTAAGTGAGTAGAATGAATCTATTTGTGTAGGTTCAGTGAGGAAGATGAATAACATGTTGATGGGGACTGAGTCTTTAAGGGGAGGTAAAGCCAATAGTGACTTACCTCAGTTTAGGGTTGTGAATACCCTAAGAGATCTAAGAGAAAGATCTCAGAGCAAAGCCAAGCTGACTCTGTAGTAGCAATGAGACTCCAATACCACATCATTGTAGCTAGGTTTTTCAACTTTGCAAGACTTTCCGTGGCATTCTCTCTGCACTCAGGTTTTCATCTGTTTGTAATTTCTCATTTGAATTCAAATTATGCAAAGGATTTTTTTGACATTTTCTCTATCCCTGGGTCTTCTTATCTATATTTCTCTTATTTGAAGCATAATATAGTGGCTAATATTAGAAAAATATCAGAGTTCTTGATCCCTCCTTCTTTCTGCATCTCTGTGTACTATTGTGGGTGATTGATTTAGATGATCTTGTGGATTTTCTCATCCCCTATCATTTTGTCTCATTTCTATGCCTATTTGTTGGAGTGAATGTCTATTTGCAGGTCATAGTCCATGTCTATTCCATTGAATATGCCATTGTTTGCGAAATCTTTTCTTTCCCTGAATAGCCTCTTTTCATTTTAGACCTCTCTATGAAATACTTATGCAAGCCTTTTCAGGAATTTGTGCTCACTTAGATCTGGGAATTTCATGCTAGTTACTAGTCATTTTGTTATGATTCATGTCACTTTCGGTGCATCACCTTGTACGTTAAATTTTTGCTTTATTTCCCTTTAGTTCTCCTTCTATCCATTTTCCTCCTAGGTTTACTTTTCATATTTTAAGAGTAAAAATAGGTGATTATCCAAGAGGAACTGACCTAGAATATGGAGGTTTCACTTCAATTAGCATAGGTCCCACAACCTGGAGGTGATTCCCATGTTATACCAGATCATTAGGCTCAAGCACTTAATAGGGTGCAAAGTTGGTGTATAATAGTTTTGGCACACCCAGTGGGACTACAAAAAGAAGTTTCATTTTTTTAACTATGTTATCTTTGATATGCTGATTACATAGTATTGACCTAGAAGAGGTTTCTCTTTAATGAATATATAGAAACTCTATTGGTATTAATAACAATAAGATCTAGCCCTATCCAAGTTAATGAGAAGGATAGAAACAAGGATTTCAAATCCTTCTGAGTTTTTGCAGCTACCTCCAACAAGTAGAAAAGGGAGATCATCTCAAAGGACATCCCATACAAGGAGAGTATAGTCTACACCACATGTTTTAGAAGAGAGACCCTTTCTTTTCCATTTTAGAAGAAGAGGAAGGTATTTAAGCAGAGAGTTACTCAAAAATTCTTCTTCACTCCCTGGTCCAAATACAACCCACACAGTTACTATTCAACAATTCATAGTCCCTGCAATGGAAAGACAGTTTGCATTCGTACCCTTCAATCAAGGGATTCCATTACATTTTTCTCAACATCACGATGTACCTCTAGAAGCACTAAAAATTCTACCTAATTTCACAAGTGAAAGCCAAACAACAGCTTGTGAACACATTAGAGATGTGGCTACCATCTGTAGTATACACCATATCACTGAGGAAGATGTGGCTACTAAGCTATTGGAAGCCTCCTTCAAAGGTAAGGCCTTGGAATTGTTTAGGACTTTAGTAGTTAGCTCCATAGATTCATGGAACAGACTTGGTGACTCCCTCAACAAATATTTTGAGCACAAATCAGATCATTTGTCCCTAATAAAGAAACTTACTACCATCTAGAGAGCTCCTCAAGAATAGATGACAAATTTCAATAACATATTTCTTAAGACATGGAATAGGATTCCTATTTCCATAAGGCCCTCAGCAGACTATACTTTTATATATTTTTTGAAAATTTTAAATAGTGATATATCTATCATGATTAAGTCTTTGGGAGGTACTTCATTTCTCGAGGCCTTTGATATAGCTATTAAATCATAAAATTGTCTAATTCAAGCTGGAAAGATAGGGCCAAGGCCACCCATGCCTCTCTACCCTGACGTTCAGCCCAAAATGCCTATACATATTCCTCCATTCACTCCTATACCTATTGTCATAGTACCTCAGGCTAGCTCAAGCAATGAGGAGTCAAAAGCAGGATTTTCCCAAGAACTGCAAGAAATGAGGAGTAGTCAACAAGTAACAAATAGTTTATTGCAAAGTGGTCAACAAGAAATGAAGAGATTATTAAAGACTGTGAGTAATGAGTTGACCAACCTCAAAAGACAAAATTAGAGTCCTAGACCACCTTTCCAAAACAAAATCAAGGTCCTAACCAGCAGTATCAAGCTCAAGGACAATCCTATCAGCAAACTAGATTGCCATATCAGGGAAATTATCAAGGGCAAAAGCATAATTTCAATCAAAGGACATTTTAGCCTTACAACTCATCACCTCTCAACTCTGCAAACCCAGTCAAGGATATGGTTCCAAGTCAAATTTTTTTTACCTCAGATGTTGATTGTTGCTATCCCTGCAACCAACAACATAATCAGAGTACATGCTTGAATGGATTAGTAAACCAAGCACTCACGACACAAAATGCCTCAAACATCTAATCAGAGGCATCTTCTAGGTGGTCAACCCCCCAACAGGATGCACAATCCAATGATACTGCATTCTCTAATTGGCAAGGTGGAGACTTAAATGGTATGAATGGCGAGTCTTCAATTGCAGCTAATACTCGGTCCAAGAGGAGAGCCCAAGACATGGAGCAATCAGAAGATGGAGGAAAAGATACCACATATTTATATTCATCACATCCATCTATTCCTTCCATACCAAAGAAGGCTCCCACCATTCCATTCAAGGAGAGTCAATCTCCCAAGGAAGTTGAGCCCATAATGGTGAAATCACACCAGAAGATCCACACAGCAGTGCCTTTCAATATTGTGGACAATATGAAGAGGATGAATGTTATTATGTCCATGTGGGACTCCTTAGCTAGTTGAGGGCAACCTAAAATCTTGAAGAAGGATATGTGTGAAGTGGAAATCCCTCAACAACCCACAAATGAGATATCTAAGCCAGTGTTGGTCAACATTGATCAAGAAAATAAGATTCCAAGTAGCACTACCAAAGCAGATGCCATTCAAGGTAGGAACTTAAAACCACCCCCCTTTTATGTTTCATTAATTATTGGAGATTTTCTAGTACATAATTGTATGGTAGATAGTGGAGCTACTAGTTCAGTGATGCCCAAGAAGGTAGCTGACTAATTAGGACTCAAGTATGAGCCATTCCAAAAAAAAGTAACACAACTTGATGGTTCATCAGTGAACATAGTAGGTCTGGCTAAGGATACGAGTTTGGTCCTTCATGCAAGCCCTAATTTATCTATCCTCCTTGACATATACATCATAGATCTCCCTGCTCTTTTTTCCTTATGTCTGTCAAGAGAATTCACATCTAAGATAGGAGGATACCTTTCTTCTGACTGGTCTTACATGCTTTTCCATACTAGATATGGAACCAAGGTCACTATCAAATTTGAATTGTTAGCAGCACATCATGTAGAACCTTATGTGTCTAATGCATTCAATGCAAGTTGTCTCACACTTGATAATAGTGATTTTCCAAACATTAAGGAGACAAGTACTCAAATAGAGAACATCCCAAATATTTATCTAGATGAGTGGGGATCAGAAAGGACCTCAGAGGCCCAAGCTAATTTTATTTGGGATGCTGGTTTAGGAAACTACATGATATCAGAGGATGGTCTCACAATGCAAAATCTCTTTAAGGCAACCACTGAAACACTAGAAGAACAAAGCAATGAATTTTGGGAATTATTATTTGATGGTGCTAGAAGAAGACATGGATCTGGTGGTGGTCATGCAATGCTTATCTCCCCAAAAGGTGAAAATTATTATACATCTTTTAGATTCATTTTTTCTTGCACAAGCAATACTGCTGAATATGAGATTTTGGTGAATGGATTGGATTGGTCTAGAAAGAGAGGTATTAAATCCTTAAAGGTACATGGTGACAGTGAATTGGTTGTCAGTAAGTGAAAGGGATGAGTGATACCAAAAATGATACTATGAAATCCTACAAGCATAGAGTTTGGGATGCAATAGAAGATTCCCATGCTTCCAATATTATTGTCATCCCTAGGAAGTTAAATCAAAATGAAGATAGGTTAGCTGTTGTTGGATCTCAATTTGATATCCCCAAAAACATTACTATAGGAAAGGATCAACAAAATTTCAATATTATTGTCAGGCCTTCCATCCATGATAATGATTTTAATTAGAAAGTATTTGAAAATGATGAGCAAATTCTACAATTCTTGTTTTAAGAAGATGTTTTCTTAGAGCACAATCAGGATAGGTTGATGCATAATTATAGTGACCAAGTGGTACAACTCAAATATAATAATCTTCCCAAGGGCCTTGTAACCTTAGAGTCCATCTTCAATAAAGATGACCAAGATATAAGAAATAAGAATAGCTTGGTAGTCTAGAAAGAGCATTACACTAATTTAGAGCTTGAACTAGGTAAAAGCTTAAAGTTTGGAAAGGTAAGCACTAATTCAGAAAATCAGGCTTGCATCCAATTGTTTCAAGAATTGGGTGATATCTTTTCTTGGGAGTACGAAGATCTCAAAGTATTTGATCCAGCACTTTCTCAACACACTATAGAGCTAGAACCTAATGCCAAACTACTCAGGCAAAAGCAAAGGCCTATCAATCCTAAACTAGAGCCACTCATACATAAAGAAGTTCTCAAGCTAATAGAGAGTGGTATCATATATCCTTTTAAACATACTAGTTGGGTATCCAATCTTGTTCCTATTAGAAAAATGAATGGGGAACTAAGGTTATGTGTTGACTTTAGGGACCTGAATAGGGCATCCCTAAAAGATCGCCACCCGTTACCATCCATGGAATATAATCTGCACTGTGTCTCTCAATCAGAACACTTTTCATTGCTAGATGGCTACTCTGGGTACAATCAGATCCTAGTCAATAAGGAGGATCAATTCAAGATTGCATTTACAACCAAATGGGGAACCATGGCCTATCAAAAGATGCCTTTTGGTTTGTCAAATGTAGGTGCCACTTTTCAAAAGACTATGGATATGGCTTTCAAAAGCCTCATGTACAAGTTTTTCCTAGTCTACCTTGATGACATCAATGTCTATTCTAAGCATGTTGTAGATCATATCAAGCACTTGAGGAAAATATTTGAAAGATGTAGGGAGTTTTTCATCTCCCTCAATCCCAACAAATGTGTATTTGCAGTCCATGAAGGGAACCTATTGGGATATATTGTGTCCAACCAAGGTATTATAGTGGACCCTAAGAGGATTGCAGCCACTCTAGAGCTACCCCTACCACATTAAAAGAAGAGGCTACAATCCTTCATAGGAAGGATTAATTTTTTTAGGAATTTCTTGCCTAATATTGCAGATCTTTTGAAACCTTTAACAACCATGTTGAAGAAGAATGCAGTTTTCAGTTAGAGAAAGGAAGGAAAAGATGGTTTTCAAGCGATTAAAGAGGCTTTGACATAGGCTCCTTCCTTACTAAATCTTGATTTTAGCAAAGAATTTATTCTTTATTCCTATGGAGGCTCTGATGCCATCTCTGCAATGCTGACTCAACAAAAGCTAGAAGTATTGGAGCAACCTATTGCTTTCTTTACCAAAGGTTTGGAAGAGTATGAACAAAGATACTATTTTGTAGAAAAAACATGTACTCGCTATGGTAAAGAGCCTTAAAAAGTTCAGACATTTATTAACCCAGTAAGGTACATTTAAGAGTCACTCATCCAAGTATCAAAGAATTCTCTCTATCTAAAGACTTGAATGAAAAAAGAGCTGGTTGGATAACTAGAGTTATGGAGTATGATATAGACATTCATGTTACCAAGCTGGTTAGAGGAAGAGGTCTTTCTAAACAATTGACAGAGGATGAAACTCCAAAGGATCAAGATAAAGTGAATGCATCCTTAGTTGTGCATTCAACAAAAGATCATGATAGGGCAACAAGTTGGTTTCCAAACATCATCCATTTTTTGAAGATAGGTGAGTGCCCTGTAAACCGAGATTCAACAAAGAGAAGGTACTTCAGATTGCAATCTATTTCATTTGTGTTGATTAAGGAAGTCCTTTTTAGAAAGTATCACAATGGTGTTCTCCTTAGATGCATTGATTCAGAGCAAGTGGTAGATGTCTTGCATGAATTCCATGGTGGACCTTCTAGAGGTCATTTTTCTCCTAGGACTACTACTTTCAAGATCATGAGGGATGGATATTATTGGCCATCCATCTTTAAGGACAGTCATACTCATGTGAGTAAATGCATGAAATGTGCTATGTTTGTAGGAAAGGAGAGGATTTCATTTCTTCCCCTCCAACCAATCAGAATAGACCAATCTTTTGTAAAATGGGGGATTGAATTCATAGGCCTAATTAACCCCCTATCTAGTGTAAGCCACAATTGGATAATCACTACAATAGATTATTTCACCCGGTGGACTGAGGCCATTGCATTAAAGGAAGCTAATGAGACTGTTGTCTTGAACTTTTATGATGATATCATACACAGGTTTGGCATCCCTGATTCAATAATATCTGATAATGCACTTGCCTTCATAGGTTTGAGAGTTATTGGGTGGGAAACTAGACATGGTATTTACCTCAACACTAGTTCCAATTATTACCCTTAGGGTAATGGTTTAGCAGAGTCCACTTATAAGAATCTAATCAAGATAATTAATTGGACTTTGTAAGAGAATCAAAGAGATTGGCATTCCAAACTGAAGTCTTCCTTATGGTTAGAAAGGATCACTCCAAAAAGGATCATTGGGAATTCTCCCTATATGCTAGTCTATGGAAAAGAAGATAAATTGTCCATCTCAAATGAATTACTAGCTCTAGACCTTGCTACTCAACTTGTCCTCTTTGAAGAAGGAGACCCTTTACAGGTAAGATATGCTCAGCTCATGGAGTTGGAAGAGATTAGATGCAAATCTATGCATAATATGGAGTTGCAACAAATGCAAACCAAGAAGAGCTTTGACAAGAGAGCTAGATCAAGGAACTTCAATATTGGGGATATAGCCCTCAAGTGGGATGAATTTAGATCCAGGCGTGGCATACATACAAATTTTGATTCCTTTTGGGGAGGCACATTTGTGATCACATAATGCAAAGAGAATAATGCCTTCTAGCTCTAAACTCTTGAAGGAGAAATATTTCCCATTTCAGTCAATGGCTTTCATCTTAAGCCTTGTTTTAAGGTTTCCCCTGCCCTATAAATAAGTCTTTCTTCTTTATGTTATGCTTTTTAGGTTAGTTTTCCTACTTTCCTCAAAGTTCTTTGGCACAATTTGTTTGTTTCTACTTGTATATAGTCCCTTTCCTATTTTGGTTCGATGTTCCTCTTCCTGGTTTCAATCCTCATGCTTCCCAGAGATGTCTTTTTGTGCTTAATGAAGACTCCTTGTCCAATGGAATGTCATAAGGTCACTAGTTATATATGTCTATCATGCTGACATTAAGAAGAAATCACCAAAAATGTTACCCAAATTTCCCATCCTATCCAAAATTGGCTACTAGTAGAAAACATGAGACTCGCACAAGGGTAGAGGCCAGCTTGTAAGGTTTTTGTCATGGTTCCTAGCCAATTTCCCATTTTTGTTCAATTTTGGTTACACTGAATAGAAGAATCATCATGAGAAAAGATAAATATATGAAGATGGATGTGCGTTGACCTTATTCCTAAGGTTGCTTGGCTTGGTGTTGCATATTTGATATAATGCAGATGTTTTAGAGAAAAATGGTTTTTGGTCTCTAACAGTGATGCTTGATAGAGCGAGTCTCTATGTTTTGGAGATATCTTATAGACAATGAAGATTCAAGCTATGCGAGATTAAGAAATGATAGAGGGAATATTAAATAATGTTTGTGGTTGACTGCAAGTCATGTGATTCTCAGCCTTCGTCTTTCTCTCTGCATGTTTCTAGCTCTGGTCTTAACCTTCACTCATGTCTTGTTAAGCCCTAAATCTTTCATGACTTTTTCTATTTTCAAGTTACTTTTCTGAGTAAATTAAGTATATTTTAAGTCATGTGCTTTTATTGTCTTTCCTTTGTCTCCTAATCTCGCAATCATGACAGAATATTCTTCCTTGTTTGGAGATCAAGCATAGGTCGTTGATCAGGTTTTGTTCATGTTTTTATCGGAGGGTTGGCACCAGATCTTGCAATGTTTTAGACAAGTCATGGAATTTCTAGAGATTAAGCGTGGTCATTGATCTTGTTCTAATCATGTGGATGGAAAAAATCTCATAATGGAACCTATGGTCAAGCCAAGTCAAGCTGGGTTTATTTAGCGATTCAGAGGTAAGCTTGTCGCATGATCTCCAAATAGAACCAGAGTTAAGGAAAGTCTAATGAGATTAGATGCGGGCCATTAATTGAGATCAAGATCAGTGGTTGGTGGTGATTCGCTAGACAAAGTCAAATTCAACCAATGCATCTCAAGATTCAGCGTAGGTCATTGATACAGAGTTGATCAGGGTTGGATCTTGCGGTTGTCGCTTAATCTAGTGATAAAATTAGAGTTAAAGAAATGATCTAGCGACTTGGAGATACAAAGGATCTTAGGTAACTAAGGTTAAAAATGAGTTAAGGATAAGGCTAGAAGGTAAAGTAAAGACCGATCAAGTCTTATTGGATCAGATGGACAACATATAGCCTTAAATCAAAGTTGATCAACATCTAGTGTCTAAGACATTGCGTTGTGATGACATCTGGAATAAATGACATCATGGGTCCCGGGTTGAAAAGATAAAGTAAAGACACAACACATAAAGAATATCTAATGGTAGGCGTAAAGCCTCAAATACCAAGATGAATATGTATACCCATTGAGGCATCATGCCTACTTGCCATGTGTCCAAGTTAGAGTTGAAGTCATCATCAAAGGTAAGATAAAGATAAAGCAAGTTCTGATAGATCTGATGGTGGGCGCTATGAATTAATGGCCAAGATGAAGACTGATAATGCTTAAGGAAATGCGATAGGGTGCCACTTGTCTAAATCAGGTCTAGGCTTAAGGATAAGATAAAGATAAAGAAAAGATCTACGACTATGTTTTAAATAGGAAAGCGAGTCTTATTCTAAGTCGTTGATATAGACTTCCACACCACCTGTGACTGTTATTGTTTAAATTCAAATATTCAAATCTTATCTCAAGGTTTCATGGTGGTGGCATGGTATTTCAAGTCTCAGACAAGGTAGATAAGTCTGCAACTTATTCTGCTCGAATTTAAGGCGATATGAGATATTTTTAAGGGTAATCTGATCTTCTAAGATATTTCCCAAGTGCATTGATGATCAAACTTGACCGGTTTAGGGTTTCTATGTTGTTTAATTGATATCTATTATAACCCTAATTTTTCCCTAATCTGATTGGATTGATTGACTCTTGAGCCTATGTGTTAGGGGAGGTTATATATGTGTTTTTTGGTGCTTTTGTAGCTAGGTTTTTCAGCTTATGCAAGACTTTCTGTGGCATTCTCTCTACCCTCATCTATTTGTAATTTCTCATTGGAATTCAAATTATTTAGAGGTTTTTTGTGACATTTTCTCTATCCCTGGGTCTTTTTATCTGTATTTATCTATTTGAAGCATAATATAGTGGCTAATATTAGAGAAATCTTGGAGTTCTTGAGCCCTCTTTCTTTCTGCATCTCTATGCACTATTGTAGGTGATTAATTTAGATGATCTTGTATATTTTGTTCATCCCCTATCATTTTGTCTCATTTATGTGCCTATTTGCTGGAGTGAATGTCTATTTGCAGGTCATAGTCTGTGTCTATTCCATTGAATATGATATTGTTTATGAAATATTTTCTTTCCCCGAATAGCCTCTTTTCATTTTAGACCTCTCTATGAAATACTTATGCAAGCCTATTCAGGAAGTTTTGCTCGCTTAGATCCAGGAATTTCATGCTGGTTAGTAGTCATTTTTTTATGATTCATGTCACTTTTGGTGCATCACCTTTTAGGTTAATTTTTTTCTTTATTTCCCTTCAGTTCTCCTTCTTTCCCTTTTCCTCCCAGGTTTACTTTTCATGTTTTAAGAGAAAACAATTGGTGATTATCCAAGAGGAACAGGCCTAGAATATGGAGGTTTCACTTCAGTTAGCATAGGTCCCACAACCTGGAAGTGATTCTCATGTTATACCGGATAATTAGGCTCAAGCGCTTAATAGGGTGCAAATTTGGTGTATAAAAGTTACTACCAAATCCAAATTAAGGGGGGAAATGAGTGGAAGACAAACTTCAAAACCACAACAGGTCTATATGACTAGTTTGTCATGCCATTTAGGCTTAGTAACACCCATAGAAAATTCATGAGATTGATGAATTAAGTGATAAAGAAATACATAGGAAGTTTTGTGGTAGTCTATCTTGATGACATAGTCATATTCAATACACCAAAGAAGAATACCTTGAACATTTGGGGATTGTGTTGAGGAGATTGCATGAGGAGCAGGTGGCTATCAATTTGGAGAAATATAAATTCATGAAGAAAGAATTGGTGTATCTTGTATTTGTGGTCTCAAAAGGGACATTGAAGATGGATCCTAACAAAGTGGAGGCTATACTCAACTGGCCTACTCCTACTTCTGGTACAGGGGTAAGAAGTTTTCATGGGCTTGACCAATTCTATAGGAAATTTATTAGGGGTTTTAGGGAAATCAGTGCCCCAGTATTAGATACTATTAAGGGTGGGTTGAAAACTAAGTTTAGGTGGATTGAGCAAGCCAATAAGGGGTTTAAAATGTTGAAATAAAAAGTAGCCACCCAACCTATCCTTGTACTTCCAAGTTTTGATAGACTATTCAACCTAGAGAGTGATGCAAGAAGTATAACAGTGTGAGCTATTTTAACTCAAGAGGGAAGACCAATAGATTTCTATAGTGAGAAATGTAATGAGGCAAAGAAGATATATTCCTCATATGACCTAGAACTCTATGCCTTAGTCCTGTTGGAATAATGGAATGGTGTGTACTGAGAGGGGAGGGGTGAATCAATACCCTTAAATTTTTTTATCAATTAACCCTTAATGACCTGTTCTTGCATTACTAACCATTTATGCTTTTCTATCTTATGCATGTAATATCAAAACATAAGCTTAATTGCATGTAAAAATTCATAGAAACATTCATGAAATGTAAGTACACATGACACAACAATTGGCAATGCAGAAAACCCATGTTAGAAGGTAAAATCTGTGGTGGGGATGAAACCCACAAAGCTTCACTATCTACTGTTCAGGCTTAGAATTGTTATCTTACATCAAGCATTAAGGCTAACAACAATTCTATCCCGACAATGGAAACCTCTCCTAGCTGTGGGTAGACTATGAATGAAGAGGAATCTCTGGATTCTAGGTCGGTTCCTATAAAATATGGAATATCACTTTCCTGATCTGAAAACTATTGGGAAAAGGGAAAAGAATACTATAACTAAAAATATTAGGGTGATACACCAATGAATAATTTAGACTTCTCAAAAAGATGAATTTCAATCCTGACTCACAAACGAATACTTTAACAATCTGATTCTCTATTCAACATATAGGTTAACAAACTCATGCTATCAGGGTTCTACCATAAACAGCTTGGAGAATTAACAACATACATTTCTCATGCAAGGCCTAGGGGCAACTAATTTTCTTGAGAAGTAATAGAATTTCATTCACTTCCTTCAGATAATAACCAATTTAACACTTGCTAGAAAAGATGAAACAAGATTCGATATTGAAAACCAAGTACACAAAATGGGAGTCAAAGAATCTGGTTCATTTCTTCAAAAATTTGACAAGATGATTACAAAAATGGCCTTCAAAGCACCTAGGAATGATATGTTCACTAAAATGCCCTCTCTCCAAAATCTGCAACCAAAATGGATACAAAAATGCATGAAAAAGTGGTATAGGAACAAAATAGTTCACTAAAACCTCCTCTTCACCAAATCTGAACCCCTAACAATGAAGTAGAAGGTCCACTAAATAGCCCACATGGCTAATCTTGAAAATGACATCTCCCTCCAAAACTCTCCTCCAACAGATAGATCATCCCCAAATCAAAGGCTAAAATGATGCCTAAAATCCAGCCTAACAACTAGCTCCTCCAAAATAGCACATCCCTAAATCTAAGGCATGGTTGGTGCCTAAAACCTAGCCCCTAAAGGCCAATTTCGAAAATGACTAATGCCCCTAAATATTGGTTTTAATAAAGGATATAAATCCTTTTACACAAATAAAATATGCCAAAAATTATACAAGGGATTAATATTAAATAAAAACTTAATACTAATTACACTACGCCTATAACCTAACTCCCATTTCCTAACTTAGATAAAAACCTAAGAGTGAACTATTACAAAGTGGAGTAGTCAACATGACCCTCAATCCACTTGCAATGCATTTGAAAGAACAACGGGGATAAGGATGAAATGTGGCATGTTCGGCTTTCGAGGCTAAGTTGGCACTGTCATGCATTGAATGCACTGCTTTGCTTGGCAGACTCCAAAATAGTTATTCCATTTTCCTTGGCATTTGTTTTTGTGTTCTCTTGAAGCTTCTTGGAGAAATTACAGGGAAATGAAACCCTAAGCTTCCTGTAACTATGAAGGAGCTCTGGTTGACTATGAGAATCTTCGACTGCTGCTGGACTTGAGCCTTCATCTGTTACTTCCTTTGTGTGCAACTTTGTTAGAACTCGACATTTCTCCATTTTTTCATTAGTGAACTATAAGTTATTCAAACTCCCTTTTGATTCTTTTGCAATGGAATACAAAGAATAAGCATGCATTTCTCCTTTTTAACTGTTTGTTCTACTATTGTTTTTGATATACTCATAGTTTATGAGTTATAGTTGTATCTTTGTTTTCAACAGTCAAACTTGTTATTTCATTCCTTTACTTTGCATTAGTCATGGGTACATTGAAGGTTCTCTTTTTATGGCCATGAACCCATATCATTCTCTACGACATCTATTATTATGCATCTCTGTTTAACTATTCCTTAACTTTCATCTTCTTCTGCTATGGCTTATAACTGCGGCTTCATGGCTTCATGCATTATATCTGCTATTCCCCATATTTACATGGGATTTATTCAATATGGCTCCATGCATTTTGTTGAACTCACTTTTGTTTATCTGTTATTTTGTACATGCGGGTTCAAAGGTTTATGAACCCGAAATTGTTCTCAACAATTTTATTGACAACTGTGAACACATTTGAAGCACTTATGACTGGCATAGATATAACCTTGTTTACAAACTAGTAATAGTCATTATTTTAACTGTTGTCATTTCATTTTATTCTTAAAACCATGACTATCACTGGTTTATAAATGAGTTCTTCAGTTTACTTAAAAGAAAATAATCCCTTCACATTTTGATAACTGGAACACCGGTAAGCAGCTTATGGTCATTTTCTGAAATTGACACAATAGCACACTTCTCACATTGAACTTTGAATTACTGTCAACTGCATCTTTATCAATTTTAAGTATCTACCTCAGCATATTCTGTGATAATATAGGGCATCCAAATTGTTGACTCTCTTTTGCTGACATAGGGAAAACCCTGTGTAATCAATAGATATAAACTTGATGAACTGGTGAATTCTCTACTTTGCAAACCAAATATGATGAGCTCGGCCATGATGGATAATTGCTCCAGGAAAACATGAAAACACCTCTTAATGACTCACTAAAGTTGCAAGGTTATGAGTGAAAAATGTTTTGAAGATATAATCTGTTAAAACACAAAACTATTACATCTTTCACTCATAACCTTCACAAACCTTAGAAGATGATTATGACTGAGAGATTCTTAACACACTTTCTTATTTCCATAGTAGATAAGTACTCTAATCTTTATGATATTCTTCTGCTGGTTACACATACTCTGTTCCAGTCAATACATATTTTTCATTTTATGTTCAGCTTGCATTCTATAGCTTTGTCCATTGTAAAAACTTCACATTGATACTAAATCTACACTTTAATATGATAAGTACAAAAAGATGAAAATGCTTATTTACTATTAATGAAGTTCGAGCATAGGCTTGTGATGCTCACTGCATATTTCAAATATAGAATAGGATTTTCATAAAGATATGTCTTTCTGATATTATTAATTTGTCAATGCAAATTCATATCTTTCTATCACATTGATATCATCAGTTAATATGCAGCTCAGGAAGTTTGACTGATGCATGGTGTTTTTTAGTATTTTATGTATTGCTTAGATCCAACTGGATCTAACATTTTTTTCACCATGATACTGCAGGAAACAGAACCAACAGAAGACCTATAATGCAGGACAGATAGAGACAAGACCAAGACAACCAGACTTTAGATGATGCAGATGAACAACTCCAGAAACTAGAAGACCTCTTAAAGGCAATACATAGACCCCTAGACTTCATCATGCCTTTCTCTTACTTTCTTTTCTACATATGTCCTCTTAAGTTTCAGTATGCAAGATGTGACCTTGAAGGAACACTTGTCTAATACATTCAGTATGAATGCACAATGTAATCATTGTTTATGAATATGAAAGTGTAAATTTGATCAAAACTTAGAGTACAAATAAAATCTTATAATATGAATGTAATAGTAATGTATTCATCTGCATTGGCTAAACAATAATGGTTAAAAGATGTCTCTTTATGCAAATTTTTAATTGTAATGACTACTATCCCGTATGTGAATAATTTGGGTAACAATTCTAGCGACCTCTGATGGATTTCTGCTTGCTTGACATTGGGACCAGTAGCCTAAAATAGTCCATTGGGCATTGAGTCTATTAATCACCTATAGAAACCCTAAACCTAATCTGTGGATATAAGAAAACAATTTCCCAATTATTGCAGGTATGTTTATAATTTGTGATGGTGAAGTAAAAAACTTCATTATCACAAATTATAGATGTATTCTTGATCATTAAGGAATGATTCTCTTGTGTTTGCAAACTGGAAGACTTATTGAAAACTGGGAAAACTAAAACTAAAATTGACCTATTTGTGCTTGACAACACTTAGGGAAACTGGAAAACTAACCTACCCTAACCTAAACAGCCACAAACCCTTGTTAAACAAAACCATTCACTAATTGTGAAAAATCACTTCCCATCCTTTTAAGCTCACAATAATCTACATACTTCTGGAAAGCTATCATGAGATGAACATAGGAGATATATATAGTCATTTGCCTAACAAGGATCTGATTGATATGAGTTTCACTTACTTGATCCAGTTGACTGTAAACACCATCATTCTGAAGAGAATCAACAATTAGCAACATTTGACAAAGAACCAACAAGACTTTACTCACTTGGTCAATTGGGACAGCAAGCTGATTGAATTCTATTTCAGATTTATCTTTTGAAAGAATATTATGCAGAGGTTCTGGTACAACTTGTACTTCTTTTCTAGCTTTGATCCTATTCAAATGCCTGATAGGACAACCTTGTCTGATAATGAACTTGGAGCTCTCCTTGATAGACTCAGGTTCCTGGGATGAAGCTTCAGTCTGATTGATCTCTTCTTTATGCTGACTAGAAATAGTCTCCTCCTGTAGCTTGTAGGCACCTTCTAGAAGTGTGGGCTTGTCATCAAGATGCAAGCAAAACTGCTCCATCTCACCCCAAAATTGATCTTCCTCTTCTTCTTCTTGATTCTTTTGTAGGTGAAGTATTTTATGATCAGCACAATTATTCTGATTTGCTGCAATCTTTTTTGTCTCATCTTGCTCAAAAAGAACCTTCTTTAGATCAGCAACCTTCTGTTCAATGGTCTCCTTCTCTTCTTTCAGCTAGATACACTTTTCAATCTGCATCTGATAGCTCTTCTTATACTTTTCAGCTGCAGAAGCCCAGACCTTTATCTTCTTTTGCTGATCCCAAAACTCTTTCTCATGAAACTCCTCATGAGCTCTTAATTCTTTTTCTTTCTCTTCATGAAGTTCATTTCCTCTATCAAACATGGCTTTTATCATATTTCTTTGGTCTTGAACCACTTTTTCACAAATATTATTCTGAACTTCCAACCCTTCATAGGCATCCTTCTGAGCTTGCAACTCTCCTTGATGAACCTTCTTTTGTGCCTCTAACCCTACAACAAGCTTGGCTTCATTCCTCTTATATTGCTCAGCAAGATACCTCCTATAAGCTTGATCTTGCTTAGCGAATGCTTGCTGTTGTTGAATCTGGGCTTGATAGGCATGCTCTTCTAGCTGCCTATCCAGCTCTTGTTGGAATTTAGATTCTTGCTATCTTTTAATATCCTTAATCTGCATAAGTATATTCTGCAACATACTTGCAGTATCTCTATTTTGTGAATCATTATCATTTGTAGAATAATGACAATTATACTGGGATTGCTGACCTTGATAAGATGAAAATGATTCTCTTGAACAAAATTTTCTTGGAATGATGGAAAACTTGAAAACTGACCATCTGGATAAGCATATCCTCCTTGATAACATGACATCTTTATTCATCTGAAAGACTGGAAATCAGAAGATAAAATAACATTGAAACATACCAACTTTTCTCCTGTTGAAATTGTAGACTTTCCTTCATGGATCCACTAGATATGCGAAATGTGACCTCTTTAAGGTCTGAATCTTGCTGATAGCACACCAGAACCAACAAGTGATGTAATGCAATTTGACCCGTTCGCTGAAGAACGTGTCCCACTGGGCATGCCAAAAACTGTTCAGGCTTAGAATTGTTACCTTACATTAGGCATTAAGGCTAACAACAATTCTATCCCGAAAATGGAAACCTCTCCTAGCTGTCGGTAGACTATGAATGAAGAGGAATCTCCAGATTCTAGGCCAGTTCCTATAAAATATGGAATATCACTTTCCTGATCTACAAACTATTGGGAAAAGGGAAACAAATAATATAACTAAAAAGATTAGGGTGATACACCAATGAATAATTCAGACTTCTCAAAAAGATGAATTTCAATCATGACTCGCAAATGAATACTTTAACAATTTGATTCTCTGTTCAACATATAGGTTAACAAACTCATGCTATCAGGGTTCTACCACAAACAGCTTGGAGAATTAACAACATACATTTCTCATGCAAGGCCTAGGGGCAGCTAATTTTCTTGAGAAGTAACAGAATTTCATTCACTTCCTTCAGATAATAACCAATTTAACACTTGCTAGAAAAGATGAAACAAGATTCGATATTGAAAAATAAGTACACAAAATGGGAGTCAAAGAATCTGGTTCATGTCTTCAAAAATCTGACAAGATGATTACAAAAATGGCCTTCAAAGCACCTAGGAATGATATGTACACTAAAATGCCCTCTCTCCAAAATCTGCAACCAAAATGGATACAAAAATGCATGAAAAAGTGGTATAGGAACAAAATAGTTCACTAAAACCTCCTCTTCACCAAATCTGAACCCCTAACAATGAAG
>MU224561.1:356723-368057 GCA_018584345.1 Thuja plicata
TATACAAGGGATTAATATTAAATAAAAACTTAATACTAATTACACTACCCCTATACCCTAACTCCCATTTCCTAACTTAGATAAAAATCTAAGTGTGAACTATTACAAAGTGGAGAAGTCGACATGAACATCAATCCACTTGCAATGCATTTGAAAGAATGATGGGGATAAGGATGAAAGGTGGCATGTTCAGTTTTCGAGGCTAAGATGGCACTGTCATGCATTGAATGCACTGCTTTTCTTGGCGGACTCCAAAATAGTTATTCCATTTTCCTTGGCATTTGTGTTTGTGTTCTCTTGAAGCTTCTCGGAGAAATCTTAGGGAAATGAAACCCTAAGCTTCCTGTAACTATGAAGGAGCTCGGCTTGACTATGAGAATCTTCGACTCCTACTGGACTCGAGCCTTCATCTGTTACTTCCTTTGTGTGCAACTTTGTTAGAACTCAGCATTTCTCCATTTTTTCATCAGTGAACAATAATTTATTCAAACTCCTTGTTGATTCTTTTGCAATGGAATACAAAGAATAAACATGCATTTCTCCTTGTTAACTGCTTGTTCTACTGTTGCTTTTGATATACTCATAGTTTATGAGTTATAGTTATATCTTTGTTTTCAACAGTCAAACTTGTTATTTCGTTCCTTTACTTTGCATTAGTCATGGGTACAATGAAGGTTCTCTTTTTATGGCCACAAACCCATATCATTCTCTACGACATCTATTGTTATGCATCTCTGTTGAACTGTTCCTTAACTTTCATCTTCTTCTGCTATGGTTTATAACCGTGGCTTCATGGCTTCATGCATTATATCTACTATTCCCCATATTTACATGGGCTTTATTCAATATGGATCCATACATTTTTTTGAACTCACTATTGTTTATCTGTTATTTTGTACATGCAGGTTCGAAGGTTTATGAACCCGAAATTGTTCTCAACAAATTTATAAACAACTGTGAACACATTTGAAGCACTTATGACTGGCATAGATATAACCTTGTTTACAAACTAGCAACAGTCACTATTTTAACCGTTGTCATTTCATTTGATTCTTAAAACCATGACTGTCAATGGTTTATAAATGAGTTCTTCAGTTTACTTAAAAGAAAATAATCCCTTCACATTTTGATAACTGGAACACTGGTAAGCAACTTATGGTCATTTTCTGAAATTGACACAGCAACACACTTCTCACATTGATGGAACTTTGAATCACTGTCAACTGCATCTTTATCAATTTTAAGCATCTACCTCAGCATATTCTGTGATAATATAGAGCATCCAAATTTTTGACTCTCTTTTGCTGACATAGGCAGAACCCTGTGTAATCAACAAATATAAACTTGATGAACTGGTGAATTGTCTACTTTGCAAACCAAATATGATGAGCTCGGCCATGATGGACAATTGCTAAAGGAAAACATGAAAACACCTCTTAATGACTCACTAAAGTTGCAATGTTATGAGTGAAAAATGTTTTAAAGATATAATCTGTTAAAACACAAAACCATTACATCTTTCACTCATAACCTTCGCAAACCTTAGAAGATGATTATGACTGAGAGATGCTTAACACACTTTCTTATTTCCACAGTAGATAAGTACTTTGATCTTTATGATATTCTTCTGTTGGTTACACATACTCTGTTCCAGTCAATACATATTTTTCATTTTATGTTTAGCTTGCATTCTGTAGCTTTGTCCACTGTAAATAATTCATATTGATACTGAATCTGCACTTTAATATGATAAGTACAACAAGATGAAAATGTTTGTTTACTGTTAATGAAGTTCGATCATGAGCTCGTGACACTCACTGCATCTTTCAAATATAGCATAAGATTTTCATAAAGATATGTCTTTCTGATATTATTATTTTGTCAATGCAAATTCATATCTTTCTATCACATTGATATCATCAATTAATATGCAGCTCAGGAAGTTTGACTGATGCATGGTGTTTTTTAGGCTTTTATGTATTTCTTAGATCCAATTGGATCTAACATCTTTTTCACCATGATGCTGCAGGAAACAAAACCAACAGAAGACCTAGAATGCAGGATAGACAGAGACAAGACCAAGACAACCAGACTTCAGATGATGCAGATGAACAACTCCAGAAACTAGAAGACCTCTTAAAGGAAATACATAGACCCCTAGACTTCATCATGCCTTTCTCTTACTTTCTTTTCTGCATATGTCCTCTTAAGTTTTAGTATGCAAGATGTGACCTTGAAGGAACACTTGTCTAATAAATTCAGTATGAATGCACAATGTAATGATCGTTTATGAATATGAAAGTGTGAATTTGATCAAAACTTAGAGTACAAATAAAATATGATAATATGAATGTAATAGTAATGTATTCATCTGCATTGTCTGAACAGTAATGTTAAAAAGATGTCTCTTATGCAAATTTTTAACTGTAATGACTACTATCTCGTATGTGAAAAATTTGGGTAACATCTACAAAATGGAAGGTGTCAGTTAAGGCTACAAGTGTGATCACTGTAACACCCCAAAATTGGCACCTTATAATCCAATCAATTTTGGTGCATTTTCTCATCATTGAAGTCCTATTGTACTAGGCAAATTCTTCTTCTAATTGACTTTAATTGATTGAGTTTCAAATGCAGAAAACCCAAATTTGCATAAATCTGACATTATATTTAATTCCTAAATTCTCAGGGTTTATTAGCTAAAAATCCCTATGATTAATTGATTTAATTCTAAAGTCCTAAGTGCTTTTAATTAAATTAATTCCACCCCCTTTAGCTAATATACACAAAATGAATTGAATGGTTATTTAATTATTAGGATGAATTATCCTCAAAAAAGGAATTCCATGTGAAAGGTCACTCATGTGGCAATAATCCATCCTTTTAATTAAATAATTCTTGCATTTTTGTCTCAAATGAGAATGAAGAGGCAACCGTTTCTTTTCAAGAAAATATTCACCCTCTTTCCATGGTTTTCTATAAATTGGACCTCATTTTCTTCATTTAGGAGGATGATTTTTGAGAGCATCAAATCTATAGTGAAATTTACATTGCTTATTTTCATGCTTTTGAGCTTAATTGCATAACCAGACTAATTTCAATTTGGATTAAGGATATGTTGAGTTTATTTGCAATTCATTTACATATCTAACATCTCAATGTCATTTCTCAATCTTTCTAGTGTAAATGCAATTTCAATTCTAGATTAAGAGAATTTGAATTCTAGATTAAGTGTATTTCATTTCTTAGATTAATTGTAATTTTATTCCATAGAGTAGATGCAATTTCAATTCTAGACTAGTTGCATTTGATTCCATAGATTAATTGTAATTCATTTCTAGATTAAGAGAAATCTCATTTCATAGATTAATTGTAGTGCATTCATGAATTAATGGAAATTTCATCTTCTCTCATGCTTTAGAAATCCTCTATGTTAGCAATGGTCAAGTTGTTGGCTCTCATTCTGAGAGTAAACTCAACATCCCCAATTGATTAGGAGGCATCAAGTCGTTTCAATTGAATTTGCAGGATAAACAATTCATGTTTGTCTTTGTGAATTGAACAATCGAGTAAAGACTATGCTGAGTTTGTGCTTGATTTAGAGGTCACATTTAAGCACACACATTTTGGCGCCCACCGTGGGGCAGAACAAATAATTTCTGGCCTCATTTTCAAACTTTTTGACAGTGTTTTGGGAACTCTGCCATACGTCCATACAGTATTGGTATGGAGTCTTACGTGAAGTTTTGCATCAAGCCACGTGAAGTTTTTCTCTTTGTAGCACTCTGTCGTGCGAAGAAACAGAAAGCTCGCGTGCGTTGAAGCACTTTCTCGCGTGAACTTTAGCAGACAGACAATTAAATTTCTGAATTTGTAATCTGCTATTTTTCTTTTCTGACATCTATTTTCTGCTGTGATTTTTCTATTTCTAATTTCTGCTGCAGCATAATAGTGGTTTGCAGGTTCGCTTGTCAAAGATCAAAAACTTTCTAATAGTTTATTTGAAGGATGATAGTCAAAGGCATAATAAAAAACATCATGTTTGTTTACTGTTTTTCATTCACATAGTTTAAATAGGGATTTGTTAAAATTTTGTAAGGATCCCGATAGCAAAGTAGGGGAATAGGCTCTTCATTACATGGAAGTGATGCCCATGGATGAAACTGAGACCCAAATGTATCTAGCATGATGGATACTTGGGGAAGCAAAGCAAGATAGTGAATCTTTAGCACTTCTACTTGTTAGGGGAATACGCTCTTCTCTCTTTGAGAGAATTAGAAATCCAAAGGCTTGTGAATTTGGTGGGGTGAAACTATCTCAGTGATGAATATGCTTGATGTGTTTGGGTGAGGTGAAAAGGTAGAGAATTATGCTCTTCTCTCATTTGAGAGAGTCAGAAAATCAAACCCTTGAATCCAAACCAAGTTGTGTCACCTTTAGAGGGCCTGCTGGAAGTTGAACCTCTGAGAACGACCCAAGTCAGTACACACCTTTCACCGGTGATTCCACATCACTCTAATAAAGTCTAATTTGTTGAGTCCAAAGACTCCAAAGCCATGGTAACTTCTTTCTCATTGATTTCGACTATCATCATGAGAAAGCCTTGTTTTTCATACTGAGCGGCGCCGCTCTCAGCCTTGCTTGCAAGGGTGTGTGACTTACAAGTGTTGGTGTGGCTATGAGGCCCCAGCTCTATATCAGAGGCACCAAAGGTTATTGTGAATGGAATCCTATTAAACACTCTCTTAGTTAGATGCCTACCTGGTTCACCTTCGAAAGGAGACATAATCTGTGCGCAGGGAGAGGGAAGAATCTCTCCCCTAGATTCTTGACATAGGTATGCACCTAGATGTTTGAAGTGGTATATGATGCTGGCCCCTATTTAAGGGTAACCTTCAAACATATATACTTAGTCCTTGGAAACACCAAAAACATGAGTGCTCTTTCGAGGGTGACACTGCTGTGTGAGGTGCACACATACGCATAAGACAACGGGGCACAAATTTTTTCTTCTCAACCAATTTTCTTTGTAGGGATAACTGAGTGTCTATTTTTGAGTCTTAAACTATCTGTATCATCATCAAACAAAGACTCCCATAATTCTGGCAAGTTGCTTTGTCCTTGGTGGAACTGTTTATGACTACTGTTTGTATCACTACTGCCTGATTGAAACTTCATGTTTGTAAAAGGGTGCTTGTCACCTTGAAATGGAGATTGCTGATTTGTATCTGTTAACTCCTGAATTTGCACCCTAACACTAAGCGTATAACACTTAGAAAATTCTGGATAACATGGGAACAATCACCAGTTTGTGGGTAAACTATGTGGGTGATTGAACCTCCGGGTTCTAGGCCGGTTCCTACTAAATTCTTCGAAAATGGATCACCTATGCTACCTAAAAACTTACAAATGATAGGAAAAGAGATGGAAAGACTTTAATGACAACTTTTAAAACTATTAAACGGAGGTGATACACCAAATAAAGATGGAGGACCCAATATTCTGATAAACACAATTACAAAATTTATAACATATCTTTTGATCACAGCTTCTAATGATAACTACATGCATAAAAATGTTTCATATGAAGATCTTTATGAGCTGAAACTGAAAGGATTGAATCACAATCAATAAAATTTCAATAAACACAACATATAACCTATGCAAGATATATTCAGAACTGAGACATTTAATCTTAAGGCTCTTTAAAAGAACACAAAAAGAAATAACATCAATCACACTTGATAAACAATAGAAGTAGGCCAAACTCCAATGTATTAAGCTCTGAAAGGCTTCTCTACAATTAAGTCCTCTGATACAGCTAGAAAGAAACAAGCACAATCCACCAAAATGTAAAGGCTCTGCTCTCTTTCAGAAATCTGATGCTGAAAAGACAAAAAGAGATCCAATATAAAGGAAAAAATCACAACTGAAACCCCTGAAATGCAGGGGTCGGATGTGAATAAAATCCCTCCAAAAAAGGACCAAAAACCTCCACCTACAAAGTCCAAAAAGCCCAAAAGACCTATATGTCTAAGTGTTAATGATGACCACTTCAAACTGGCTAAAAACACCCCTAAAAGACTTAGGAGACCTCAAAAAGAGTCCAGAATTGTAATCAATCACCAAAACATGTTAAAAAACCACCTCACCTTCTTCCTCCTAGTCATAACATGACTTTTCAACACCTTACTTCTCCAAATTCGAAAATGGATTGGTAAACTTTATTTAAATTTGCACAATTTAATAGTAATCAATTGATTTATAACAATATCAACTAATTACTATTAATTACAAAAATTGCAAATTCTAAAATAATTTAACTCATGAAATTTAAGTGACATAGTAATATGTTATTTTAACTTAAATAATATACTACTATATCACTTAAGCTTTTAAAATTTAAATCTATGAGTTAATTTATTCTAAAAAGCCTCAAAAAAATTTGATACACAACACTTGTAAGCGGATTTCAAAAAGAACTTAAGTAAAATGAAATAACTTAAGTTCATAACCTAAAACAAAAGGAAGCATAAACAATCCATTTCTCACTCGACATCTTAGAAAGACACGGCAGCTGCTGAGGGTTTCAAAACCCTTAGAAAGTTGCAGAAAAATGTAAAACCATCTGTTGCTTGAGCCGCCAAACTTGGAGGAAATAGCTACGTTTCATGACTGTGAGGCGACATGTGCAATTTGATCTGCTGTTTCGAACTGAACTTCAGCATTCTATGCCGCCATCTGCTGGGTAATCTTTATGCCATTTTTTCCTTTTCTTCTATAAACATGGCTTGCATATTAAGAATGCTGGACAAATGATAATTTTTTTTCTGTTAAACACTGTGATTTCCCTTTCCTTGCATCATTCGAAAATGATATGTGTTTTCTATCTTGAAAAATAAATACAAGGGTTTATGGCTGCTCCTTATGCAAGCACTAATGAAACTGCTATGTGGCTGAAAAGAACATTGTTATTTTTCTTCTTCATTCCAACTGTTGTGATGGCTTTTAAAAAAAACGGCTACCTGTGCATCTTTGTTGCAAGCTATGATCTTTTCCTGATTTTTTAGATAAAGCTTAAAAAAAATGGGTCTTAAAACCCCAACGTTTTTGTATAAATTTTTCTTAAAAACTTTGCTTCATTTTCACCTCCTGTTGGATGAATAGCTTTTACATTTGAATGCTTCTTCTTTTGAACTATTTTATTAATAGCCGCCATGCTGGTGTACACATTTTCTGCTGCTTTTCCTTTGCTGCTATTAGATGTATTAATCTGCACAAATCCTGGTATACTTCTCTGTTACTTCGAAAAGAGATTCTGTGCTATCTTTGACTGGATCTGGGTTTGAAGAAACACCTTTATGTTATCATTTCTCAGTTTGAAAAAAAACTTCTTCTTTACACATGACTCCATCCGATGCTTCTCCTTTTTTTTTTTAACTGCTGCTTTGACAGGAAGATCTGCATTTAATTTCCTGAGAAACTATAATGTCTCCATAGCTTTATGAAAGGAAGAATGTTGCTGCATCTTTGAAGACTTTTCCTGTGTAACGTTGAAACCGTGTCTTTTCTTTGCCATTTTACTACATACTTTTCTCTCCATTGCTGTTGTTTTTCCGTGTGCTTTTGAAAAAAACTTGAGGCTGGGTTTGAATAAGAAAGCCATATGACTGAGAAAACGTTTATTGTGTTTCCCTGTTGTGTTTCTGGGTGAGCTACTACTGTATGATATTACTCTGTGGCTTTCTTATTCAAGTATATCTGCTGCTGCTAAAATTCTGAGACTAAGACAACAATTTGTAAGACTCCTCTGGCATTACAAAATGTTGGCCTTCTGTTGTTTCTGTCATTGTTTCCCGAGTCTGCACATTGTTGTCACATTTTCTGATGCCATGTCTGAAAAGACACTTGTTATTATTCAGTTGCCACTGTCATCTCCCATGCTTGTACTTGCTCTGTTTCTCCCTTTTCTGTTGCTTCTATTCTTGAAAAGCTGCCACACTATAATAACAGGTTCATTTGAAAATTAGTTTTCAATCTGTAACTTAATGCTGCAAACATCTCAATGAAACTTATCTGATGATTAGTTTCATTGAAATTTTTGCAGCATTAAGTATGAAACTAGAAGTATCATGAAGCTCTCTTTCTGGAAAATACTACAAAAATATCTGGTAATGTGAGATAAAAAGTTCCAAGTATCAAACTGCCCCTTTAATACCTCATGCTGATTTAACTCATACTGCAACTAATTTGAAACAAAAGGTTTCAATGCTTAAGAACAACACGTCCCTTTAATGCTTCTTTGCAATCTTTTGTACTTTTCCATCAAATTTGTATCCAGTCAAAAAAAGTTTGTTTACAAGGTTTGAGCGCGGGCTCGTGACGCCTATAAGCAAACTTCCATTGATTGGATAAAAAATCTTTCTGCAAAATAACTTTTAGTTGAACAGTGAATGTAGCTTACTTTCTCTTGATATTTGAATTGCATAAACAGACAACATATGTAATAGTAGCTTAGGATATCTTGTTATTGCTTAGATCTTTCGAGATCTAACATTATTTTCTTTCATTTTTTGCAGATATCAAAGAATCTTGGAGGCTAGGAGATGGATGAAAACAACGCTGCAGGATATAACCAGTCAAAGCGTAAAAGGCAATGACTGGTTATCTCTAACCTCATTTCTTTTCTTAAAACATGTTCTCTCTGTTTATGCATTTCTTTCTGCAAATGAAAGTTAGTAAGCTATTCTCACAGCTTGTGTGAGATCTTTTCCTTCAGCATTTTCAAATCATTTTATCAGATGTATAGTAAAAATCGTACATATCAGTTATGATTTATACAATGAACATTGTCCTTCTTTTCTCAGAATAAAAATGATTTTGGAATGAAATGAATAGAAACAAATGTATGAACAGTTCCAAAAATTTGTACAATGTTACAATCAGGCTAAATTTTAGCATGTGTAGAAATTTGGTAACAGTATCATCATAAAACTATCCTAAACCTGGAAATCTTGTTAGAGAATAGTTCTCACTGTGTCTCGAAATATGGTTTTTGTCTTGAAAACTGAGTTTTTTTATTTGCCTAATTTGCCTCTTGTCTGGGGTTTGATTGCTTGTTCCCTCATTGTCTGCAGTCTGAAACTAGTTGTTTCAAGTTGCAAATTGACTGATTCATACTCAAACTTGTCTTGTCTCTTTGTCTTCGTCCTATTTTCTTGTGTTTTTTGTACCTTGCGACATGATAGTCATATCTCAGCTGTTCTAGCCATACCTCCAACGATTCATGCCGGGTGCATCTCACACCTTGGCTGCTCTAGCCTATTACATCTTTTTTTTTATACCTCTAGTGACAGAGTTCTGAGTCAGATCTTAAGTTTCCTCTCGTATCAGCTTCATCTATGCCTGTTACAACTAGGAGCGGTAATATTTTTCCCATACACAGTTTTGGAGTAGGTAGAAGTAAACCTTGCAATCAAGGAAAAGGTCATTCTAAACCCATTATTCAAGTTGATAATCAAGAGGGATCCTCACATTCCTCTTCCCCATTCAGTATAGATCCGAGTCCTAATCAGAAACCAATGCTTCAGTTTTGTTCTAATCCTTTGTTTCAAGATCATCATAATCCATTTCTTTCAGATCAACTAGGCTTCAAAAAATCATCCATTTGGGTTGATCCTATTAACGATACTCATTTCCTTAGTGATCCTTTCCAACACTTCAATCCTTTTGATTTTCCAAAGAGCACATTGGCTACGAGTCCTAAACGTGATACTCATACTCATACTATAGGAGTGCACACGGAACAATCTCACGTTAACAACATGACATCTCCTTTTGATTACACACAAGGTCATGACCAATCCCAACATGAACAAGGTCATCAAGAAGAAGAGCACCACCAAGGTCAAGATCAAACTTATAGTATTTATGAAATTCTTGGTAATGATGATGAGTCAATCACTCAAAATGACATAGACACAACAAAGTCTAATAAATCTCTCATCAAAATGATGGAGATACTGCTTGTAGAAGACAAAGAAAAATACTTCCTAGATTTGGCAAAACAAGGGGTCAAGTTACCCACAAACTTCCAAGTGGAAATGCTTGTCGCTAAAGAAGAGGAAACTGAAACCTCCAAGTTGCATAAAATAATTCAAGACATGCAAGGTCAAATCAGCCAACTTATGAAGGATAAGGACAAACCTACACAATAGTTCACAATGGAAAGTATATTTCCTTTTCCATTTGATAGGAGCATTGTTATGCCACCTTTTCCAAAGGTGTAGAGCTTCCTAAATATGACAAGTATCTAGGTACCATTGATCCTCAGGATCATTTAAGAAAATTTTATGCCTTATCGATGGAGTTTATACATGATCAAACGTATTTGATGCATCTTTTTCCATGAAGTTTGGGTGGACCCGCTATGGAATGGTTCTCGCAACTACCCACTGGCATCAAAACTTTTGATGAGATTGCCAATCTTTTTATACAACATTATTCTCACAATATTCAACATCTTGTCAACATAAGGGACCTTTGCAACCTTAAGAAAAAGCAAGGGGAACCATTATTGATGTTTCTCCAAAGATGGAGACAACTTTGCACAAATTACCCTCGCAAAATACCCAAATCTGACAAACTTGATATATTCTTGGATAATCTCACCCCTGATTTCGGGTATCAAGTACAACTTCAGGGTCCCCTTAACTTTGATAGTATGATAAAAAAAGCTGTGAGAATAGAAGCATTCATGGTTAAAAAAGGCGAATTGACCTTGTATAAAGATAATAAGCAAAATCCCTCATCTTCCAACAAAGATAAAGGGAAAATTTCTAACAAAAATAGAGATGTTGTGAATGATGGGGTGGCCGATAATGTGAATTCAACTTCTTCGAAACTAGTCTTCAACCTCACCTTAGGTATACAAGTGACCAAAGCTATCAAAAAGGCTACAACCAATACTCAACAACCTTCTAAATTTTCTGGCAACAAACCTTGGGCAGCGTGACCCAAGCGTGAATTTACCTCTCTAGGAGAACCGCTTGATGTGGTTTTCAAAAACTTGGTGCAAAATCAGATTCTTGCTCCTTTGGAGAAACGTCTATACAATCCACAACAATGACCTCATTGGTGGAATGAGAATTCTTACTATGATTACTATTATCCAAAATCTAATCATACAATAAAATAGGCACCAAGATAGAAATTTGCATGTTTATGTTACCCAATTAAAACTATTTTATAGTTTTTGATGATTTACATTCACTTACTACATTTATTATCAGATGTTCATGTACTCTAAGTATTGATCAATTTACTACATATTCA